>JBBPOI010000697.1:0-10415 GCA_038091355.1 Phylloboletellus chloephorus
CTCGACTGGAATTCGAGTCTTAAAGAGGGGGGTGATGTTATAAATGCGTTGCCTCTCCTATATGAACGAAACGCCCCTATAGTAAAAGAATTGGACTTGGCCAGGATTGAATGCTTGACCTGGCATAATACTTAGCTATTACATAAGCATGTCACGTGATCTAACACGTGTTTTTAATCTCCGCTTTATTAAATACATGAGGCGTACACGCCTTCTTAATTACCGCTTCTATTACGCTTCTTATTCACACACGTTTGACACGTACCCTAATTCTTAACTTCTATTTCCCACGCACAGCTTGGTCCGTGCGCAGTAGTCTGGGGTATATAAGGACCATGTATCGTAGATAACTCCCCAGCTTAATCCACTTGTTTGCTTCGGCATCAAGTCCATTGAGTAGTAGCTAGGGCGTGAGCGTGATTTAGTTAGTTGTAGTCTTCAGGGCCCCTTGCTAGCACTTCGGTGTTAGTGACTGGTCTTTCCCTTACATTCTCCTTGCCAGTCTGCACCTTACTGCGAAAGGTTGCACTTTGTATCAGTCGCTATTCGGGTTTAGTACTCCCCTTTAGTGAAGTAGTGGAGTCCCTGTGGATCAGGTCTGGCGACTTGTTACACTACCAAGACAGGGATTAAAAGCGAGCGCACAGCAGCTCAAGCTTTGTGTTTCTAACACACATGCAACCTAGTATAGGTCTATGATGGGACTGACTCAGGGATTGCAAAGCTGAGCGAAACACATTGATGTTCGCTACCATTTCCTTCATGAATGCATTGCCAACGGCCAAATCCAGCTACACTGTGTCATGCCCAAAGACAATGCTGCCAACACGTTTACCAAGGCCGTTCTCCAACCTCATTTTGTTGAAACGCACCTGGCCATGGGCCTTCGTTAAACTGATTTCCCTTGCGAGGAGGAGTATTCAGATCAGAGTCAGGATCTCCATTCGATTATGTACCTTCACCTTTTTTCCTTCACCATTTCTCCCTCCTTCCCCTTCTTTCACTTCCCTTATCCACAGTTTTGGCATTGAGGAGGAGCATTGGAACACAATGCCAAACCCAGTTGGAATACCAACATTTATGCATATATATATTGTCTCGTCTTAGTACCTTTTCTATTCTATTCGTTCTACTGGACGACTGGAGACATTAAGTGTACTGTCTAGGTACCAACACACAGCCTATCCCGAGGGATATGGGTTACTAGGGAGTCCAGTGTGGTTTAAAAATCACGTGACTACACTAGCCGAAGCAAGACTTAGTAAACGTCCACCAGCGTGGGGTTTATTACATAATTATCTGGCCAAGTTTCTTCTCCTCGTCCACCGTGCACATCATTTTTGTGCTACTTCACCATGCCGGAGACCAGCCAGCTACTCGGGGTTTTACCTAGAGACCCTGTGAGAATTGTCTACCATGCCGAAAACAGGACGTTTGCCAGATTATTCAATGGTAGTTCCACCGCCTCTCGCCAAAACGCGCTAAATCTATCCCCTCACGCAGAGCGCTCCCTCGAGGAGCTAAAAGACGTCGTACGGCGTAAACTTGGCCTTGGGCGGGAGACCAATGTCTCGCTCAAGCAGGTGAGGTCCGACACGCTCCTCGACCTCGAAGATGGTAAGAAAATCTGCCAAATTGGGTTAGGGGCACCTTTCATCAAGCTGTTTCGTCTACAGACGACGACTTCCAGGCTTTTCAGTCCTTTATGAGGACTTCACTATCTGTGGACATCCAGGTCGCTGTGGAGAGAACCCAAGCTTCCCATGAACAGCTACCAGTCCCACCCGTTAGAGAGCAACCGTCAATAAGAGAGTCAGCAACACCTTTGGTCGAACGAGCTAGGTCAGCAACACCTGGACAGCCCAGCGCGCATCGTGAGGTTGGCGACCCCATCGAAGTCTCGACCTCAACAACGAAGACACCAGAATCATCTAGGCGAAAACGCAAGGTGTCATTTGGTGGAGCCACGATAGCAGCTACTTCCAAATCTGCGGAGAAGTCGGCTTTGACGAAGACCCCCGTCGCGCCCATAGTAGCTGTAGAGTCTTCTATTGTTCAAGAGCCAATAGGTGCTGCGGAGCCCCCAAAGAAAAAACGAAAGCAAGAGAAAGTAAAGGTGAAGCGTGTTCAACCCACTGCGGTTACCAAGCTCCTCCCAACGACAGCAACTAACGCACCACCACCTTCTGAACGGACGAAAGTGGCTATGTTGGATCGCGGGAAAGAGGTAGGGTTCCTACCACGTACTCATATCTGTTCGCATTTGGGTTCATTTTACTAGGCAGAAATGAAGGCTCCCAGTGACGCTGAAACGTCTAAGCTACCAGCAAAGAAGAAAAAGAAACAGAACAAGGATGACAGCGCCGGCTCGAAGAAGCCCTCTGCATGTAAGCGCCGGCTCATTGACTATGTACATCAACTTGATAGTGATTCGATGCCCCATAGCTATTGACCAAGACGGTAATTATTCCGGTGAAATTTTGCGTCGGAGTTACGTCGTTTACAACATTGCATTCCCCAATAACCGTAGGCTTGGACGAACCGGTTAATCAATCAATCAATCCCGTAAGTGAGGCTCCTCTTCAACCAGGTGAAGTTGGCAGTTCGAGGACCAAATATGTGCTGATGGGATCCCAGCGTTGAAAGAACCGAGGAGGCCCGGTGCGGAAGGTAGTACATCGAAGGGTAAGCATCATCCTAGTCGATTGTGATCTCAATAACGCCAATAAAGCTCGCAAGAGTGAAAAGACAAAGGGTGTGCCGAAAATATCAGCTTGTGCCGGTAAGTAGTCTTCGCCTGCGAAGCATTAGAGACTTATGAATGTTAGCGTAGCCATTCCTCCAACGAGTGAAAGTACTAGTGTGGCGTCCGAAGTAGCAGCAGCAATTTTGTCTGGCTACATTTCTAAAGCAAGCGCAACCATACCGCCTGAACCCCCTGCGAAGCGAAGAACCCTAAAGAAAGTAGCCGAAAAGCCTTCCGCTTCTTCTAGTGCATTACCTCCGGAACCTACATCCGTTTTGGATGTCACTGCCAACGACATACTGAGCGTGCCCACACAAATCACACTTGATCGTGCGGTTGCACCCCGCGAACAACCACAGCAGACTCCGATTTTGAGTGGCTCGCCATGTCCCATTTGCCTGCAACAACCTTTCCACATACGGTATTGCTGTCCCACTTTCCGGAAAGGTCCCGATGCTATTCGACAACGACTGCAAGAGCTTGAGAGAACGGATACGGGTGACCAATCATTGCTGATCAAAGAATCTAAGGGTCTCATTCGCGAATCGGAAGGTCAAAATTTCATCATGTCCTTCATCGCAAATCTGACATTAACCGTACCCCAGTCGTGTCCAAACCCTGGTTGAGTGCTACGTCGGCTGACAGCGCTCCAGCTCTGGAGCTTTCACCATTCCCCAACGTTTCTCTCCCTAAAGCTCCAAACACTCCGGAAAATTTCTACTTCTCTGCGGTGACAGTGGAGAGCAGAGACGAAGGAAGTAGTTCTGAAAGCTCTGATGACACGCCAGCGGAAGGGGGCGATCACAAAGAGGGGCCGGTTTCCGTGCGATGGCAAACCCCAGACAAGCGGCCTTCTCTCGCTGAGGATGACCCTGAAGCTGTCATCCATAGTCCAGCGCCAAGACGGCAAAGCATCCTGAAATTCCTCGACCAAGTTGTCGGGGACAAAGAGTACAAGGACTCTGACTCGGAAGAGGACGAGGGCGAATTGGAAGAAGACCAGGACGAAGACATCCATCGATCGAGGCGTCAGTTGTCCAGGCGCATCGCGCGTTCTTCAGACTCTGAGAGTGATGAAGAAGAGTCTAGTTCACGTTCGTCTTCACCTCGGGCTGAAGACATTTTTACCTCCAACAATCTGGAATACGGTGTACAGAGCTCTGCCGGACCCGTTGAGAAATTCGCTCAGCCCCAGGACAGCGATGTTGTTATAAGAGATTCCGTCATCGATCCTCCCACTTTCAAGGAACAGGGTGATGACAGCGGTGAGGATACACAGGTAGAACTGGAGGAACGTATGGTTGTGGACCATGAATCGACTGGAGAAAAGGGAAGCGCTGCCGTTGCAGAGCAGACCTCATGTCCTGTTCCCGGAGTGTCGGGTCACAAACCTCCACATGCTCCTAGCAATAAGCCACTAGAGTCCCATGACGCTCTCGGGCAAACAGAAATTGATATCGCTTCCGATCGCAACGGGAGTGTGGCAGCAGCCTCCAAGGTCCCTAGCGATATTGACGCCGATCCGATAGAGTCTTCGAACGACTTGGAGCCGCTACCGATTTCACGCTCGTCGAACGCCGAAACCATTGAAGTTGGTAGCCCTCCTCCCGAGATCAACCCCTCGTTCACCAAGCTTGCTAAGTTCACCCCCAAGCCGGGAGTAACTAAGCGGATCAAGACCCGTTATGGCCAAATTCCAGACAGGGAGGCTGAGCGTCCCGTACTTCTCGGACAGCTAGCCTCAGAGGGCACGGAGGAGATAATCCCCTTGCCGGTGATGGGAAAGACACGGAGAATGGCCACAGGGATGTTTGCCAGCCAAGGGCCGATGTCAACACGGAAGAGTGCACGGTTCAACTCCGTTCCACCGCCCACCAGTACGCCCGTCGCCGTCGCATTACTGAACCCCATGGCCGAAGGGGGGGGTCGGACCAGTGAAGCTACCAAAGCCCCCGCGAAGCAGCCTGGGGATGGCGCGGATCCGTCACAGCGTCGTGCAAAAGACGGCGGCTCGCCGAAAGGCGCACGCATTGTTGCTCCCACCCCATCCATAATCAGGTGGAAAACGCTAACAGAACCCTCTTCACCCTCCATACAGCTGGACGAGCGCTCGGTGCATGTGGACGAGTTGATGTCAAGCAGCCCCCAATCGGATGACAATACTGTTCACGGACGTTTGAACGGCAAAGCAAAAGAGCGCCGCCCCCGCCAGCCTGACCCTTGTGGTCAAGCGGAAAGCCCACAGGAGCGGCTATTTGATCTGACGTCAAGCCAGATCCCTTTCCCTTATTCCCAGTACGACTGTCCTGCAGCTGCTACGCATCCAAATGTGCAAGAGAGTGAGGAGCCGGCGGAAACGGAAGACGAACAGACGGTGGCGAAGAAAAAGGCAAAGATGCCTGTTGGGTATCGTCCTCTGTCTCAGTTGGCTTCTCAGGCGACGAACTTTCCTCCCAGTCTACCAACGCCTGCCAATACGTCCGGGTCTAACAAGAATGCGAAGCAGAAAGTCTCTGATGACGATGAATCTTCCTCCTCCGATCCGGATGCAACTAATAGGTCGGGACATATCCCACGAGGACGGAGGGCCGGATCTGTGTTGGAAGCAAAGAAGAGGAGGAAGAGTCTCTTGTCTAGGATTTGAAAGATATCGGATCAAAAGACTTGGTCGCCTCTGGATTGATCACGAGCATCAGCAACGCAGCATCCATCCAAGTATTTCCTTGGTTTCTTTCTTTTTTTATTTATCTGTCCTGCATGTCATGACACGTCTTGAGTGGCCCATTCTCCGTCTCTTTGTTGCATGTCGCACTCCTGAATACATCGTTCTGGATCAGATCTCGTTCAACAATCATGCGCCGTCGCTGTCGGAATCGTCATCAGAGACATCATCCCAACGACGGGTCAGTAACAAGACCCGCGCAACGGCTGGCGAACGACCCGCCGTGTGACAACCCGAGTCACGTGTGCGGTGCGAGTGATCACGTGCCGGGGGATGACAACAACTGCAAACTCCCTGCAACCCTCCACTCAAAATTTTGCGTCTCATCGCACCGACACCGCGAAGCTTCTGGCTTGTACATGATATTTACTCAAAACACTCGCGACGAGTATGTCCACCCATCCATCCTCCCCATTTCCGTGCTGACCATCCATCAGCTACCTCAGCGATCTTGTCTTCTCGCTCCTGAGCCTCTAAAGTAAACCCCCCCGAGTATGATTGCCCGCGCTCTCATTCGAAGCCGATTTCTCTGCCGTGCCTTCGCCACTCATGCTGGCCCAAACACTGCTCTGCCCGCTGTCTTGCACCTCAAAACAGGCCAATCGTTCTCTGGACAGTCTTTCGGCGCTCCCAAAAGTACTTTCGGAGAGACCGTCTTCTCAACATCAATCACCTCATGTTCGTCTTTTGCTGCTACACCCCAACAGCTTCCATTGACATCTCTCACAGACACCGAGTCGATGACTGACCCCTCCTATCGTGGCCAGATCCTTGTCTTCACTACCCCCCTCATAGGAAATTACGGGGTTCCCCACAACAAGACTTCCGTCGACTCACACAATGTCGGTGTTGTCCTGGAGTCTGAGGGCATTCAGTGCTGTGCCGTCGTGGTTGCCGATGTCGCCGAGAAATTTTCTCACCACGCTGCGGTCGAGTCCCTGGCTTCCTGGTGTCGCCGCTTCAACGTCCCCGGAATCACAGGCGTCGACACTCGTGAAATCACCCGTTTATTGCGTGATCAGGGAACAACCCTCGGTCGTCTGGCCGTCGGAGTAGATGCCTCGGCTCCCACGCCTACTGCTGAGCAATACTGGGATCCCTCTGCCGAGAATCTCGTTGACCAAGTTTCCACGAAGATCCCGTGCTATTTCAACCCTAATGGCGACGTCCGAATTGCAGTTCTCGACTTTGGTGCCAAGGCGAACATCCTTCGTTCCCTCGTCCGTCGAAACGCTGCAGTTACTCTACTTCCATGGAACTTCGATTTCAACTCCGTTCGTGACCAATACGATGGCCTCTTCCTTTCCAACGGTCCTGGTGACCCTAGGCATTGCGTGGACGCGGCTATGAACCTTCGCAAGACTCTCCAGGAGTGGGACAAGCCTGTTTTCGGTATCTGTATGGGCCACCAGATCATCGGTGTGGCGGCGGGTTTAGAAGCATACCGTATGACTTTCGGCAACCGTGGACACAACCAACCTGTTCTCGCTCTGGCTTCCGCAGGCTCCATCAAAGCCGGCCGTGTTTATGTGACGAGGTGAGCATTACTCCGATTTGGCCAAGTCAGGGTTTTACTGTTGGGATGATTTCCAGCCAGAACCACCAGTACGCATTGAAATTGACAGACCCATTCCCAGAAGGATGGGAGCCGTTCTTCATCAACTGCAATGATTCCTCGGTCGAGGGCATCAAATCCACTGTGGACTCTGGCAAGAAGGTTTGGGGTGTACAATTCCATCCGGAGAGTGCTGGCGGTCCTCTGGATACCATGGAGGTCTGTGATTGCCCTTGTGGTGCTGCACCCTCTCAACTGATGGGCAGATGTTCACGGATTTCCTCGCCGAGTGCCGTGCTCACAGGCAGGCGTTGCCGAAGGTCACCCCTGTGGATTCGACCGCTCCATTCGGTGATTACGCTGCTGCTCGTCTGCAAGAGGTTTCTGTTAGTGCTTAGTTTGGCAGATTGGTTTTCGTGTTGTGTTGGGTGTATGAATACTCCGTCTTGTAGTCGAGATGCTTGGGAATGGATGTGTCCCACGTTTTGCCCGATATGGTGCTGGAACGTTGTTCAACATGAACTTTCTTGATACATACGGGATAACGGGAACGGGCACGACTAGCACGCCTCCCAGTGAACGACAGCCCGAGCAAAGCCTCGATGAGGAGGTTTCGCAGGTCGTCGGTCAACTCGGACTTTTCTGGGGAGGATTTAGGAAGCAGGTGCGCATGAATTCGTCACGCCTCTATCCATTGCTTAAGAACCGTCGTATTCGCACAGAGCGAGGCAGCGCTTGCCACCGCGCGCCGGGATTTCAGTCAGGTCGTCACGCAGGCTCAGCGCGAGCTCCAGAAACTAACTACCATGGAGGCAACACCAAATGCATCTGAAGTCGAAGGACAGACAGAATCAGAAGATGGCGAAGAAGCCAGCGATGCTGAGGAGTCGGCTGACACGCCCACCGTAGATATGGAGCGGTCTGCCAGTATCGAGCCCGCCGGCGAGGCAGCAGCGCCGTCAACGCCCACACAATCCTTCCTCGAGCGTCTCCAGTCGTCGATCCCACCCAACATCGTTTCGGCCGTTCAAGCACAACTTCCTGAAAGCATCAAGAATGCTCAGAACATCGACCTCGCGCAGCTTGGGAGCACGCTGTCCTCGGAACTCCAGCGCGTGCAAGGCGTCACGCGGGCGCAGGCGGAGGAATATGTACACAAAAGCGAAGCGCTGCTGCGCGAAGCGATGAAGGAAGCTGGGGAGGTCCTCCGAGAGGCTGTGAAAGTCATCCCGCCTGAAGCAGGTTCCTGGGATGTCCCAGGTGTCATCTGGGATGGCTCCGACATCTGGATGCTGCCCGGTTTAGCTGCCAATGCGGACAGCTCGACGAGCACCGGTTCAGCGTCCAAAGGCAAGGGTAAGGAGTTTGATTCTGTGCCCTCTTCTGGGCGTCCATCAGAGGATTCACGTCGGGCGGTTGCGACGCGCGCTGAGTCGTTGCTGAAACAACTTAGGAGTAATCCTGAGATCATCAAGCTTGATCCTGCCGTTGATACTTCCAAGGCTGCCTACCTTGCTTGGGCAGAGGCAAGTGAGGCGAGCGGACAAGGGTTC
Organism: Phylloboletellus chloephorus; assembly: GCA_038091355.1. Classification (NCBI taxonomy): domain Eukaryota; kingdom Fungi; phylum Basidiomycota; class Agaricomycetes; order Boletales; family Boletaceae; genus Phylloboletellus; species Phylloboletellus chloephorus. The sequence goes on from JBBPOI010000697.1 coordinate 8,577, forward strand.
GGGACGAAGATGTGGGGAGAGCGCATTGCTATGGACCTGTCAGACCCCTCGGAAGGAGCAGCGTTGCAGGTTACCCTCGAAGCTCTTGGTAAGACTTATTTCATTCTGGAATAATGACTACATTGACCCAATTTCCCTGCCGCCAGTACCGTCATATATGCCGGAAGAAGTCTTCTGGGTCAGATACTTCTTCCGAGTGCACCAGATCGAGGCGGAGGAAAGCAGGCGGAAAGCACTACTACAAAGTAAGCCCTGTACTTGGTATATGTGACATGAAGTTGCTAAACACCTGGGAAGCGACTGCTGAGAACGAAGACGACTTTAGCTGGGAGGACGATGAGGACGAGTCCGCCTCTGCCAGCTATGCACAGGATGCCGGCACTCCGGCGAACCCGTTGGAGTCATCAGAGCACACTCTCGCGCCTCCGAGGACGACATCTACGTCGGATGTTCAGTCGCTACCCTCCTCGCACGCTCAGAGTCCCAGAGAAAGTAGTGAAGGCAGTTATGATGTTATCTCGGGAAATGTCAGCAATGCAGGAGATGCTCGGGAAGCAGCTGAGGCAGCAGATGCTGAGGGAAGCGACTGGGAGTGATTTCCTCGAATCAGATTCTCACTCTGTATGTTATGTGTTGTATTCATTCCTATTGAATGTCAGACTGGAACAGCGTCCTCTTATAGTCACGTGCTGCTCAATCAGTTTGGATCAATGTCTTTCTTGGAGTGAGAAGGGACCAACCATCAGGCACTGTGAAAACTGGGTCTAGCCCGGTAGGGTCACATATGATCCCATGTAAGTAGATACTGCCCGTTCGTTAGAAACACAGAAAATATATCTGCTCATATCCCCCGCACAAAATGTTACTTATTTGAGATTCGACATCTCGCGGCGCATGTGCTTATATCCCGCCATATAATAATACTGCCATTGAAAATATTATTCGGGATTATTTGTATTCATATTGCAGGTTGGGTACAACATAAAAGGCTAGGAATTGTACGAGAATGTGAAGGGCAATGTGGCAACACTAGAATCCAAAAAGGACCCTGCATGCTCACATTAAACCTCAACAGTAGAAACTAGGATTGAACCAAGATAGTAGGCATAAACCCACAAGAACTTGACTAGAGTACTTGTGTTATAAATGTGTTACTTTTCCTACTGGACAAATGCCCCTACAGTAAAGGATTTGGACTTGGCTAGGATCAAATGCTCGACCTGGCATAATACTTATCTATTACATAAGCATGTCACGTGACCTAACACATGTTTTTAATCTCCGCTTTATTAATAATATGAGGTGTACATGCCTTCTTAATTACCGCTTCTATTACACTTCTATTTCACACACATTTGACATGTGTTCTGATTAGAACCTTCTATTTCCCATGCACAGCTTGGTCCATGTGCAGTAGTCTGGGGTATATAAAGAGACATGTATCGTAGTTAATCCCCAGCTTAATCCACTTGTTTGCTTTGACATCAAGTCCATTGGGCATAGATACAGTGACAAGCAAAACTGTTACTGTTAGAAATGGACAATCTCTACACAGTCGCTCGCGCTCCTAAGCAGCGATTTCCTATTCTTATGGGTATAAACCCTTAGATAACTAGTTAGCTATTCCCCAAGGAGGGTTATCATATAATCCGACGGTTGACCAATAGAAGGGGATAACTCTAATCCCTTCCCCTTCTATCATCCTCCTTGTAATCACCTATGATGTCATTGATTGACGTTGGACTTTACCTTTGCCAGAGCTAGGCCATGTGTAGGTCTGGACTCTGTTCATGTACATATTTAGCTTCTATGACATCATCATGATGTTATGCCTCACCC
>JBBPOI010000698.1:0-10411 GCA_038091355.1 Phylloboletellus chloephorus
TTGCCCGTCCGTCCCCCCCCCCCCCCCCCGTCTACTTGCGTAGTGCTGACTTGCGTGTAGCTTTCTGAAGCGGACTTCTGGAAACGCTACTTTCAGAGCAAGCTGTTCAATGCGCATCGTGCTTCTATACGTTCTTCGGCGACGCAGCATGTTGTCAAAGAGGATCCAATATTTGACAAGTATCTTGACAAGGACGATGATGGTTCGTCCCACCACTATTACATGTCCATTGCTGGACCCTTACTCTCGATGGTATTAGAACCGGAACCGAGACGACCGAGAGAAGAGGTATCAGATTTATACATCAGTCTTGGGGCTACGCTCGAGGATCACGGGGAGGTGAGCTCAGGGACCCTCGCTGGTGGAGTCGCTCACCACATGCAACGCACCACGCGTAGACGGGAAACGAGAAAGATATCACCATGCAGGCGGGCCGTCAACGCGGTGCACTTCCGCTCATTCGTAAATTCAACGAGCATTCGGAGAGGTTGCTCAATTCTGCTTTGCAAGTCCTCCAGGCTTCTTCCCGTGTGTTCCTCCTTACTTATCGTGTCACCAGAGGGGAAGTCCCACGTAGTAAACGACGCCGGGTAGATGGCGGGGACAGAGAGGTAAACCTCTTTTCTGCAATCTCAGACACTCCTTACTTAAATATCGCAGAACCCCTTTTCTGACATCGAATACGATGACCTCCAAGATCACGAGTCGTCCCCCGGAATCCTCCTCGAGATGCAGGATCGGCAACGGTATTTCGAGGGGCAATTGGGGAAGGTAGGGGGTGGGGGCGTAGCAACAGAGGACTCGAGAGAAGTAGTAGATGTACGGAATGCGTTCAAGGAACTTTTGAATGGGGTGGACGGATGGGAGGGCAGGTTCAGTCAGGTGGGTTTTTTTGCTTGCACACCGATGTAGAACTAACCTTCAATGGGACAATGGTAGATGAAAATCGAGAGAAAATCTGGCGACGCTGCATTGTTGTCTATGACGCAGAACCTCGCTGCGCGGTTGGACATCAAGACGAAGAAATGTATGTGTGTCATCCAAGCTACTTTTCGTTCCTTTCTTAGTTGCCGTGCCCTCAATAGCCGAGTTTCCACCTGACCTCTTCCGCCAACTCACAACATGTCAAACAGCCGCCAACGAATTCCTCCGACAATTCTGGACGTCAATATATCCTCCCCCTTCTGACCTCCCCACATTGTCGTCCGCTACCGCGCAACGCTCGGCAAAAGCAGCCAAAATGGCAGGGTACCTCGGCAAGATGCATGAGAAGGTTGATGCGCTCGTGAGAGCTGCGGTGATGGAAGGGGTGGAGGGTAATAGGGTAATTGTCGTGAGTAGATGCTCTCTTTGCTTTCCTCGACTCTCTCCATGTCCTCTCCACTCTATCTCCACTTCTGTTCCCTGCGTTCCCTCGTTACGTTGTATGATCTTGATTTATCATGTGATGCAGGCTATGAAACCTCTGATGGTCTCCGTGGAGCATGCGTTGGCGTTCTATCGTGCTAGGAGTGCAACGGGTGGCGGGGAGAAGCCTGGTGTCAAGCTCGTATGAACGTGGACTTGCGCGCGGATCGTTGGCTATCGTCCGGCTATGCCGTTTCTCCTCGATGTCCCGGTCTCACTTCCGTTGATCCCATTGACCGGTGCCTCCCGCGAAACTACATGTACGCGTCTAATATCGGGACTTGGGAGGGTATACGATATACTCGATGGTTGTCATGTTGAGGATCATGGTAAAGTAATAGACTGACATGACGACCACCTTGGACCGCGGAAGGACGAACACTGTTACAGTTACAGGACGGATGCTTCCAGGTCCTCTGGACACCCGCTCACTCCGGCGGGTCGCAACCTTCAACTCAAATGGTTCCATTTCCATAACGCCGTTAGACCCGCTGGCACAGTTGTAGATATATCGCTGGATCGCCGACCACTACAGAATGACTACAATCCATCGCAGTTCGTCCACCAGGTCGACCCGCGTGTTGAGGATGTCCATATCCCCGGCTTCCTCGTAGTCCGCCAACCGATGGAATAAAAACGTATAAAAACAAGGCTACAATACATCATCGAAGGTCAGTGCGCATGTAATCTATTCCCCGTCCAGACTTGAAGTCGAAAAGAGCAAGTGGCATATGGGTCCGTAAATTAGGGCGCGACCCGAGAGAATTATTCTCGCAGGTGGGGTTAAAGATTATACTCCTGATGAACAGCTTCAACACGGCGATCACTGGAAATACACGGTCTGCACTTCGCTTTGGGCAAAAGCGAGGTTGCAGTTTGGACACCGCCGTTGCCGTGTCGAGATGCGGGTGTCCACGCAAGGTTTGCAGAACGCTGAGCGGCAATAGGTCAGCCGTGCGAGAACAGAACAACTCATCGGAACCAACGCACTGTGCATGCATTTCGTTAGAACGACTTCACGCATACCCTGCTTGCACGTTGTGCATTTAACAATTTTCTGTGCAAGTCGTCATCCCTCGTATCCGGGTCACAAACGCCCGTACCCACCCAAAGACCTTCGTTTTCCTGAGCCAGCGCTTCCTCGCGTGTGCTCGCGGGAGCAATCGCAGCACTCAGCTTCTTGAACTTCTTCTCAGCTTCCTTCTTTGTCCGTGAAAGCTCTTCCTCGGCAGATTTCAAGGAGGACTCCAGTTTACGCATGTATACACCTCGTTCGCTCGCAAAAGCACAGGCCTGCGAGCGAACGAGGTGAGTGGCCAGCACAAGATAAGGAGGGGACGCACTTCAGCAACACGTTTCTTCTCGGCTTCAACGAGCGCTTGCCATTTTGAAAGATCTGATTCGAGCGCCTTGATCCTCCTGTCTGCGTTATCGATCGCCCTGCGGTTCAAGACGTTCATTTTTTCGAGGTCGGCCTTGCAGCGAAAGACGGTCACTGTCTCAAAGAAAAGAGGACAACGAAAGACGTACGACTTGACTAACAAGATGTTTCTCTACCTCTGCGGCGCGCTCGACGGCCTTGCCCTGTTTCTCAAGCTGACGGGCCATCGCCTTTCTCTCCGACTCGCCTATTTCTTTCTCGCGCATCGCCGCAAAGTACTTGTTTTCCGCCTTGGCTTTCTGTTTCACGTGATTGATCCATCGGTGAATAAGTGAGTTTGGATGAGGAACACGCACCTCGTGGGCTGACTTCTGCAACTTTTCTTCAAACGCAGCAAGGTCAAACACTTTCTTTTTCACCTGCTGGTCCAAACCCTCCCACAGAGAAGAAAGTCTGTCGATCTCCGCGAACAACGAAGTCTCAGCCTGAGCTTGCTGTTCAGTGAGTAACCGCAACTTTTGCAGCTCGCTGTCTTTCGTCTGGAGTTGCCGCGCAAGGCTACGCGTCTCAAGCGAGGAGGACTCGCCCAATATGGAACGGTAGCGTGCAAATTCTTTGGACGTTCTTGCAAGCTCCTCGCGGGCAGTCGCTTCAGCTGTGATATGTTGCACGACGTCAGGATGATCTTTGTTCACCGTGGACAAAACCTGTTCCAGGGCCGCAGACTTCACTTCCACCTCACTAATGAAAATCAGTTGTCAAGCGAAATCAAAGCGCATCTATGTCTCACTCCAGCTTCTGCTTCAGGTTGTGCACGTAGCCAAGGTCGTCAATTTTGCCCTCGAAGAAATACTTCATGAGGTCGTCGTCTCCGGACAACGCCGCAAGCCTCGCCTTATGTCGTGCAACCTCTGACTGCAGCTGTGATATCCGCTCCAATCGTGACTCCGCGAGTTCCTTCAGCTCGAGCATAGACTGAAGCTTGATAGTGTCTTTGGCTTTCCGCTCAGACAGCTCAGCACCGAACTGGTCCCGCAGCTCCCGAACTCGAAGGTTGTCTGCGTCACGTTTGGCCAATAGCGTCTTGAGTTCTTGATTCGCTTGCTGTGATGCGACCTGTGTGATGTGAGAACATTCGACAATGCAACGCTTCGACGACGGACTTGGACATCTTCCTCCAACTCTTTTCGTGATGCTCTGAGATGGTCGAGCGTCTCTTTGAGTTGTGTCATCTCATGTGTGTTCTCGGCCAGCGTGCTCTCCAGCTGCGATGCGTGGTCCAAAATAAGTCTGTAATGCGGGGTCTCGGTGATTACTTCGACCGACGGCGCTTTCACCTTAGAATGAATGTTAAACAAGCAGTTGAACTAACTACAAGGTACGTACCTCGATTTTCAAGCGAGTGACTTCTCCTGTCAGACGGTCATTTTCGGTCTCCAGCGTCGAGATCCGTTGGTCCTTGCTTGTCAAAGCTTCTTGAAGCTCCTCCACATCACCTGGCGGAACGTTATCATGTCCATTCAACTGCGGATGCTGGACCATAGCTCAGCAACGGACCAACGGATGTCGTCTCGTACGCACTGGTGGTGAATCCGAACGGCCGTGCGGCGATCCAATTACCGGCTGGACATCTTCAATCGCTGATTCTTCCTTAGGCGACGAGTGTGCCTGCATAGCAGTCACAGTACTACTCCTCAGCCTATCAATCCGCATCTCCGCAGCCGAAAGGTCCTCCTGGCATCGCGCCGTATCCGCCTCGGCCTCTTCCAATCGCTTGCGCATGGCCGCAACCTCAGAACGTAGGGCCGTACACTACACATCTAAGTTGCCGTGAGACAGCCCGGACAGTTGGACCCACCTCAGTCTGGGCCTTTTGACAGCGTTGATACGTCGCATCGTGACCTACGGCGGGTCGCGCCTTGAGGAAACTGGTGACAAGTCGCTGAGTAGCGTGCATGTTCTGCTCGAGCGCCGTCTTTAAACTTGAGTCGGAGGAGACGTGCTGGGACAGGTCAAACAAGTCTGCGGACGGGCTTGAACCCTGACGACACCTCGAACCCGAAAGACACACCTTTTGTCTCGACCACGACGCCAGGAATGTCGTCCTGTGAAGTGAGCGTCCGTATCGTCTCCACCAACTGTGATACGGAAATATCGGTCACCGTCTCGTCAGCCAAAACCAGAAGCTCACCTGCTCCCAACACGCCGCGATCGCGACCAAGCCCGCCTCGCACGTACTCTTCCGCTGCTCCAGCTGTGCGATACGCGCCTGGCTCCGCTCGTTCTCTCGCGCATAATGCCGCATCCGGCGGAAGAGGGCGTCTTTGCGAAACAGCTATGAACAGAAAACAGAGAGGGGTGTGACTACAAAGGACAGCTCGACACTGGGTTAGTGGGCTGCCCACCTCGAGCTGGTCGTCTACGGCGGGCTCTGCGGGGTCGGATGGCCCATTCGCTTGGGGACTCCCGCCGACGCCTGTGACGACGCGTTTCCTGGGGTGGGAGAGCTCACCGTCATCTGCAAAGGGCCTCTTTCTCGATTCCATCCTTGCAGAGGGAAGTCAAAGTCCTCATTTCAAACTCCGACTACGCGTAAGCCATTTAATATAATATTCATGGCGAAGGCGTAAATATCTGCAGTTGCACAATCCCATTCCCCTCGTCCAGCTTCCATATCTCACAATCCGCCTTGTCCCCATTCCCAATCTGCGTCTCTACACAGGTGAAATCCATCGGCTAGCCAATCTCCTTCATCAGCACCACAAGCAATGAGGAAATCAGGATACTCACCGCTTTGAGCACAGTCATCGGTTGGTCTGTCGAACGGTGAGCGAACCGTGCAGCATCCGAGTCCAAGGCAGATACTCACGCCAAACAGCTGTGTCGTACATGATGCCCTGTGCCGCGCCTGCACTGAACCCGCGCAATGTCGACAAGTCAGGTTTGTCGTCCGGTCCGTTCAGAGCGACTACGACGAGGTACGTGTTAACTCGCTCCCGAATCCGCTCATCTCCAGGGAAGCCACCTCTCCCCATCGGAATGAACGCTTGGTTTGTGTATGGGTGGCGCTCGAGCACAGTCAGGTTGACCCTCCCATCGACGACTGCCACAGGACTGCACGCGTATACGGAAAGACCTGGTGTTGCCCCCGTCCCCTCCGGGTAGGAGGAACATGGTACGGCGAGTTTGTGGAATTTACTGGCGGTTCCACCATTGGCGGGCGTGATCTTCGTGCTCCGAGGAGCAGCCGCGTGGTCACCGTATGCTTGGATGACCTGCCCGTATGGCGCGAATGCTTCAGGCGTCAACGGAACGACTGGGATGATCTTCGCTATTGCGGAGTTGGAGACCTTCTCCACATCGTGCGCGGAGTGTTCATCGGCACCAACGAGACCCTCCATCGAGAGGGTTGTCGTCGAGGTAGTGCCTTTCCCTCTGGTGCCGATAATCCTCACTCGTTTTATTCCCCCGTCGGGATAGATCGTTACTTTCACGTGGGTAAAGACGTCCATTCGACTCGCCTCCAGTTGGAAAAAATGTCTCCTATGCGGGCCAAGTTTCGTTTGAGACAAAATAGGGACCCACTCATCACTGTCACTATTTGGGACATCGTCATTCACGTTGCATGCATGTAGCTCGCAGCTCTCTGGAAAATTCCCCTTGAAATGAGCCGTGTCTATTTCGGCGATCTGCAGCCTCCCGGGGGCACCACTGTGAATATGCGACATGAGTAAACAGACAGTCAGCCAGAGGACGGGGCTCCAGATAATCACAGCTTTATGATTACCCAATCTTTATGACCTTTCTGCCTGCTCCGTTTGGTTTCCCAGCCGTCGCCCATGTCTTTGCCTGCACGGTTCGTCAGACGAACTCTATCGACGTGGTGACCAAACCTCACCTCGTCCTGGCAGAATCAAATTCGAACCAACTCCAAAGTGTTGGTCAGAAGTATACACGACACGTCCGCCAGCAAAAACATGGGCAAGGTCAAACGGCTCCGAATCGTCAGCTGGCTGTAAAGGAGCGACGTTGCCATACACTCTGAATCGTGCCTACACGCATGGTCACCTTCGTAGCACCAACTCTGATACCTTGAGCCTGCTTACGATACCGCCATCGGGATACATGTTCAACCTAATGTAGTCGAACCGCGGAGTCTCCGTTATCTGGAACAGATGCCTTGAGGACGGTCCAAGGGGTACTTTGGGGAGGATCTCTGTCCACTGCGATGACTCAGCGTCGTGCTTTCATACATGTACGTAGATCGTCATGCGCGCACCGATGCATCGCTCAGGTCACGCTCGTCCGAATCAGAGGCGAGCAGAGCGTCCACCGAGACTTCGGGTGCTTCGTTACCTGCGTGAAGGACAATCACACATACACTCTAGAAAGAGACGAGCACCATCTCACCGTTGAAATGGGAGGTATCGACGTCTAATCCCACAATAGTGCCAATCGTCCCGAGTTTGATTATGCACCTTAGAGCGAACGCGTGGGTTAGAGCGCATCGGCTGTGGATGCGACATACGACACTTGACATACCAATCGTATGTCGAGTTATGCCTTCTCGATTCCCAACCGCTGTACAACGCGCCTTTGGGCCCGAACTGGCCCTTGAGGCTCGGTGCGGGCTGGCAAAGGGTCATCGACCACGATCGGTGACAGACCACGGGGCGTGGGTGCTTACCTCGACGAGGAGGAGATGATACGCCTCTGCGAAGAACTCATCGGAGACCTTGACCACCTTGCCTCCGAGTGCCACGCTCGAGAGCTCTGGAAAGACATGTCTGACCCCGCCGCGCGGGAAATGGGAAGACCAGAAAGACTCTCACCAGTTGTCGAGCAAAACGCTGCGGAGAAGGCATCGAGTGGGATGCTCTGATAAGACATCGGGGTGTGTGCAGTTGAGTCGAGGATGAGTGTATTCTATTTATCTCTCTGACAACGTGTTCCTGCCGCCAACCACCAGCTGAGATGTCGATGCTGCTATCATCGCGCAGTCAGTGCAGAAATAAAATCTGCCAGACCTGACAGACTGTAAGCCAAAGTACCGCAGCTAACATGGGTGACAAAGTAGGGCTTTGGGTCAAGTTGAAACGACCCTCTCAGACCGGATGCTCGAGACGGGGGTCAACCGCTTGCATCAGGATGGGGCTTCGCACGAGATGGTGACATGATGAGGACGGAGTATTGATAGAGACAGAGGTGTGCCCATGGTTGCATGTTCAATGCTGACCCTGCGACCTCAGACGCTGCAAGCAGGATCAAGAGGTTTAACCTCAGCAAGTCCTTCACCCAACTCGACATCTGACTTGTCCAGCAGAATCCACTGGTTGGACTCTGATTCATCGTTTGACGTTTCTGACTGTTGTCAAACGACCCCACCTCCTGTGCGCCAATATCGGATAATCGTTCTTCGGGACGGCGGAACAATCAAAGCATACTGTCGGCAGAGGATGCAGTTGGATCTCACTCTCCCCCAGCGCCCCATAACCAGTTGACTTTACAGCAATGGTACCATCGTACTGGCGTCCATGCTGTCGTAGGATCCCATTGATTTTTTGACCACCCACGATGTGGCGAGGCATTGTCGATGAGATCAAATGGTGTTGCAAGAGACATGTTGTGCAGCCAGATCCGAGCCTGCTACACACTCTGCCAATCTGCTGCCCATCCGCGTGCCAGTGCGCTGACAGTGGAAGAGGAATCCACTGGCACGACGTGTGACAGTGAACCAGCGGACATCACGGTGAGCCCTTCGCAATCCAATGCACCGAGGGTGTGTTATCCTCCCATTCTCGCGGGCTGCGAATGTCGTTCCCTGATGTCTACACCGACTCCTCCTGCTACTTGACGATAACACACCATCGTAAGGCTCACTTTAGCGCTCATCGAGCCCTCCACACCAACGGGCTCAGGGCTGGCTCCTGCTTTGTGGTGAACTCTGTCCACATGTCCAATTTGGGCGATGATTTCCCCATTGTTCGCCCGGCTGGGAAGCCCTCCACCGATCGACTCCTGGCAAGTCGACCCTCGGCACAACAAGGCGTGCTTTTGTGGTACTGAAAACCCCATGCGAGCAGACGGGAGTCCTGCGATATAAAGACGTCCTGCCCCGGAAAGCGTCAGTTTCCCATCGTGCACTCCATTCCGCTCCAACGTCTGCGATGCAAATCCACGACGACACGCCCTCAACGGCGATGTCCACACGCCGTAAGTCCCCACTTCGTCGAACCTTCCATTGTTTGACCGCTCGTCAGCCGCCACCTACGCGAGGGCGCTCGACGCCGTGCACGTCCCCCCAGGCTGCTTCCCCATTGAAGTCGTCCAGTTCTGGCAAGGTGTGGCCAGCTCAGGCCACCCCTACCCCTTACACTGGGCCATCTTCGTCCGGACGTCCCCCGGACGAGGGAACTATTACGAGATCGTCGGCAACGCCGATACGTTCGCGCAGCACGCCACACTCAACGTGCCCCTCCAAAATCCAGACTTGTGGCGGGGCAGCCACGTCGTCGGATACGTCTCGCCCAGTCAGCTGCACAATTTGGAGACGCATATCGCGCAGGTGCCGATGGTACGCCATCGGCGGGACTGGAATTGTCAGCATTGGGTATATGAAGCGTTGAAGAGTCTGAATTATCAGAACCTGTATACGGACGTGCACTTATCGATGGCGAGACTGCAGACGCAGATGTGCTGTCTCTTGGAAGCTTGGGAGATAGGGGAGATCTAAGCGAGATGATCACTGCGTTGCGGCAGCGAATGCGGGCAATTGAGACGACGACCGTTGACCACTCGTGCATAAAAAGGATGAGCCTGTGACCTTTCGAAAGACGGTTCAGTAAAGAAGGAGCAAATCTATGTAGCATCAAGAGGTGTACGAGATATGAACCATCAAATTTGGACCACATCGTGTTGTCAAGGGACCAGCCTGTGACAGGTGAGTCTGCAGTCGTCGTATATTTGTGGAACCCCGGGCCGAGAGGAGACATGGATGGGGGAACTGAGGCGAGCTGTCTGCGATGACACGAACCGGAAATCTGTCCAACTCGGCATGGGTTTGGTGGCAAACGATAATTCGGCCACGCTAGGTCAGCTAAGCGCGAGCAAACACGACACGTTTCTTCTCCCATGGATCCGTCCATATCTCTGTGCGTCGCAGGCCGGCGGTGTGACAAAGGATGCTCTGCACTGCTTCCGCTTGACCATGGCCGACTTCGAGTGCGACGACGGCGCGGTCACTCAGGACGCCTTTCGTCGCTATGAAAGCGGCTATCGTGTGATAGAACGACAAGCCATCGTGGTGGGAGGAACCGGGCGGGTCGCCAAGGAGCGCTCGAGGATCCTCGTAATCCTTGACAGAGGGGGGGAGGTGGTGATAGTCGCGGGCGGGGATGTAGGGGGGATTGGCGGTGACGACATCGAACGGGGGCTGGAGGAGACGGAGGAGGTGTGGGTCGTGGACGTCGGCCAGGAGGGGGGTGAACACGTTCCGGACGCGGAGATTGGTGGATCGGGATCGTGCGGCATTATCGGCTGCTAGCCGAATCGCATCTGGGGAGAGGTCGAGGCCGACTGCGCGGGTGCTGCCAGGTGGCCAGAGATGGCATAATAGGAGGGGGA
>JBBPOI010000699.1:0-10375 GCA_038091355.1 Phylloboletellus chloephorus
GGCATTCTGGTCGTCCAGCCTGAGCATGTCTTGTCGCTCAGGCTAGTGAGCTTGGAGAATCAGTTATCTCAGGCGAGAAATAGTCAAGCGGCCAGCCTGTTACTGGATCTTCAAAGATTCCTTCATTCCCATGCCCGAGATATTCTGGACGAGAGCGACGAGATCCTTCACGTCCGCTACCAATTGATGTACACCATTGGCGATCAGCAACATATGGAGGGCTTCCCCGATCGATGGACCACTACTCAACAAGTTCTCGGCCGGGTGAACAAACATGCATCTTCCCTTCAAACGCTTTTTCCGCTTGGAGTGGAATACGAATGCGGTCCGTCCGGCTCATTCCCTCACTTCCGTATTTTGCAAGCAGACGCAGGTCAAAAATTGATATCATGGATAGTGGAGGATGTGATGGACGGTCGTCTTCGCAACTTCAGCTTTGAACAGCTCCGCTCAGACATCCGAGACGCGATTCGTAGCTTCATATCGTGCAATGCTGTCCCCCCATCAAAAGCCCAGTTAGTCCAGGCGTACGCTCAGGAGACTTCTCTTTGGGGTGGACTGCTGCTGTTGCGCGGTCTCTTGGCTACCGGCATTCTTCTGTTTGCTTTCAGGGAGCGGCGGTGGCGCGTAGACTATGGCCTTGCGCCGATGCGTACCAGGCTTGCAGTCCCATATAGGGCAAAAGACGTGCCAGCACAACGGGCCGAGTTTGGGCATCCGGATGTTACCATCATCCTCACGTCTCTATCGTATTACTATGGCGGTCTCAACGAAGAGCAGCTGAGCGTTTGCTTTGAAATCTTGCTAAAACAGGACGACCCGTCCTTGGATTACGACATTTGGGTTCAAGACTGCCCCTCCGTGCCAGAGTCTCTGCAGACTTTGAGCGGCATCAACATCAAGTCATCGGAACAATGGCGGAAGTTTCTTGTTCCTCTATTTTCTCGGAATCAAGCCACGGTTGATTTCTTCCTTTCGAGAGTCGTGTTCCCGAAGGAAGCCAAGGAGTTTCCTTCGAAGCTGTCGTGTTCAGGTTGGGATTTGGCAGAGAAGAGAAAACGTTTGCTGACCGGTGAGCGAAGATGAGATCTCTCCGTCGCTGTGCTCACTGGCTGAACTGTATTTCAGGGTTTTCGGGAACAAACGACGGTCGATATCTGTTACCCCTTGACATCACTCAGCATGACCCGGACCATCAGCGAGGAACCAACGCACGGGTTCTAGCTTATCTTCTACAGCCGGAGAACAATCACTATATGTGCACAACCCACGAGAACGGCGAGCGGCGAACCACGATCGAATTCCTCGAAATCCTGGCCGTCCAGAAGCCCGAGATTCGCGTCCTGCTGGATGTCGGTGCTCAAATGCTAGATCTTCAAAACCACAAGCTAGCTGAAGCGTGGCTAGCCGTCAGCCCAGATACTCCTGCTGCCATCTACTTCAACGAGGACGATGAGTTGACGGTGCTCACACGAGACGGTAGCACACAGCTTCTGCTATCGTCACCATTCGGGCAGCAACTAGATCAATGTGTTATATATCTGGATGACGCTCATACGAGGGGTACCGATATGAAGTTCCCCAGTGGATTCCGCGCTGCCGTCACGTTGGGTCCCAAGGTTACCAAGGATCGTTTGGCCCAAGGTATGTTCGCTTCGCTATATTTCAATCCGACATTCTTACCGTTTGTCGTTTGTAGGTTGCATGCGAATGCGTAAGCTAGGCCATGGTCACACCGTCATGTTTTTCGCACCTCTAGAAATCGATCGACGTATCCGCTCTGTGGCCGACAAAAAGATTTCGGACGTCGTGAGCGGCACGGATATCTTACACTGGGCAATAAGCGAGACCTGCAACGATATTCGGCAACGGGTTCCTCATTGGGCACAACAAGGGATCGACCATACATCCCGATACGCTGTTTGGTCCAGTTTCTGTAGAGACCAACTGACTCCGAAACAACTGTCGGAGAAGTGGCTCCAGCCGGAAGCCAAAAAGCTGGAAGATCTCTATGCGCCGTGCAACTTTTCAAACTCTTACCCTCTGACGGTTGCGGAAATTCGTGAACGTTTCATCGACCTGGGGGGTTCGTCGGTTCGCGATGTTAGGATGGATGAAGAGCAAGAACGAGAGGTTGTTCACGAAGTTGAACGCGAGCGACAAGTGGAACGGCCCCCCAGGGTAGCACCAGCAAGGCACTCAACTCATCAAGATGTCGTTGCCTTTGTGAAAACCGGCGTCATTCCTACGCAGACGAGAGCTTTCCGTCCAGCTTTCGAGACACTCAGTGCGACGTCTGCATTTACCAATGAGGCGCACATTTGGAGTCCATTTGTCTTGGCTACGACGGACTTTGACACGACCGTCACTTCGTTGTCGGGAAGGGTAGATGACTACTTGCGTCCCGTCCAGTGGGTCGTTTCCCGGAAAAGAGCCGACAACGAAGTACTTGTCATTCTCAGCCCTTACGAAGCCAACAGCTTGATGCCAGATATCAGGCTGAGCAAATACGTGCACCTCCACGTGTACACACCTCGCACCATCAAGTCCATGAAGCCATGCGACGATCTTGCGTTGTACAGCGTGCCCACGGTCCCCGCTGGGTGGACTCCACCTTGGGGCCTTGTGAACCAGATGAACGTGTTTGCTGGGCAGCTGTACTTGAGGGACTACGAGGCATACATCCAATTATGCCGTTTCCTTTGCGTATACACAAGAGACCTGCAAGACGAAGGCGTCGAGGTCGGGTGCGATGGGTTCATGGCACCCGAGAACCGACCGATGTTCATGTTGACCGCGGACGCCTTCCAAAGTACGCCACTGACTTCCTTGAGGATATTGATTGGCCTCCGGAGGAAAGGCATGCGCTTTGCACCGACGCACATGGGGAGACTTGTTGGGAGCCGTCTACTTTCTGAAAAAGATTTCGACGACCATGATACTACTGTGCGTTCCAATTTACTTTTCCTCACGCTCAAGTGATTGACGAATGACCACTAGCACGCAATGATGGTTGGATTTGGTTTATAGATGTACTCTTAGCTGTATACTCTCATGAGATCTGTTTGAGTTGAATCTAACTTGTTGGGGGGTCACATACTGTTTTTGCTTTCCGACCCCCCATTGAGCGACGCATTGAGAATTACTGGTTGCCCACACTCAGCATGGATGGTGTCAAAGCTGCAAAGTGGGTGCACTCAACCTCGAAATACCCAGGAATTCACCCCGTCAAATCGCAGGAGACGCAAACTCACCGACAAATCCATACCGAATGCGCTTGCCCAGTTACCCGAGTTCGCTCAAGAGTCTAAAATGTATCAAAGCTTGCTCGAGGTGGAGCGGAAGTTAGATTGGACTATGACGAGGAAAAGGGTGGAGGTTCAGGACGCGTTGGCACGAAACCCGACCGTATGTCCAGCGCGCGTCCGACTGGATTCTCCACGGTTCGCTTATACGGCCTCCCACAGACGACACGGACACTGCGGGTGTTCGTCAGCCATACGGTTTCTGGTCAACCATGGCAAGTCGGTGAAGCTGACAGCGAAGGAGACGCTGTGAACTTTGAAACTGGACAAGGCATACCAGCGTGGTCTTTGAAGGTCGAGGGGCGCCTACTGGAGGCATGTCTGAATCACACCCTCGACGCTTCCCCGCGTGCTGACGGTGGCAGGTACCCAATCTACGGTCTCGAGACAAGGTGGTACCCCGGAAGTTCTCGACGTTCATCAAGAGGATAATCGTGGAACTCGATCGTGATCATCATTTGTACCCTGACGGAAACATCGTCGAGGTGTGTGGTGAGCGATGGACCCGTGCATATCTTATCGAAGGCGTTCGTAGTGGCCTCGACCGCAGGGTGTTCAACCCCCACTCGATGGGTTTACGATCAGACGAACGGGCGACCAACCGACACGAGTTCGAATCCTGATATATCTTGAGCAGACCCCAGAACAGTACAAACTTAGCCCTGATTTAGGTACGTCGTTCGAACTTTTCTTCGCAGCAACATCTGACACTGACTCGACAGTTCACGTATTGGGGATCAAGGAAGAGAGCCGGATAGGCGTTATCCAAGCACTGTGGAACTACATCAAAATCAATGGGCTACAAGACAAGGTCGACCGTCGAAGGATCAGGGCAGATGATTATATGCGTCCGGTTCGTTAACCACGTTGTGACGTGTCAAACCTTCCTGAGACAGTCGTTTTCTAGATCTTTGGTGGAGATTCGATTGTATTCCAGCAGCTGCCCGAGCTGGCGAACCGCTACCTCATGCCACCAGACCCCATAGTATTATATTACGCATTTAATCCCGCAGTCCCGCCTCCGGAGCGACCGTGCGGCTGGGATATCGAGGTAAAAATGGAGGACACGACGGTGAAGAACCGAATGGCTGTGGTCGTTCAGTCCAGCAAAGAGAGCGCGCAAGATATCAGCAAGCTAGATGATGAGGTAGAGTGCTGCGCCGCGCTCCTCATCGATTTGATCTCACGTACAGCCACTTTACAGATTTCACTCCTTGCGCAGTCATTGCATAACTCGCACGCAAAGCGTGTGTTCCTGCAAAGTTTTGCAGATGACCCGGCGCAATTCATCCAGGTGTGGCTGGAATCACAGGCGCGAGATCTGGAGAGCATCCTCGGGAGCGGGCCGAGCGAGGGTGCGACCATTCGTGCAGAAGAGCTGCGGCGGAGTGATTTCTTTAGACTTCCGTGGGTCGAAGAGGGTGTTGCCATACAAGAAGGGATGCGACTCGCCTCGAAGCAATGAAGGGCGCAACTTGTGTATTTCTGAACGAAAAAAAGTTGTGTTTTTTTGGTTTTGCGTTGCCTGCCAAGCGTGACAAACGGTGAAAATGGCTTGGAGACCTCAACTGCGGTCACCGACAACAGAATAAAGTCCGGCCCCGGACACCGAAACGTGGCCAGGGACCTTTCTCTTTATCCACCCATGGCCAGCAAACAGGTAGGGTGTCCAGTCTGCATCCAAGCCCACACCTGACGACTTTGCGTCAGCTCGGGAAGTTCAGACAGGTTCGTGCTGCGGCCGTTGAGCCGGTTGTTGAGTCGCGCTGACGAACGGGACCAGTGGGCAGGCGAGAAGATCTCCTCCCGGGACAAGGCTGTCGTCATACAAGACGAACTCCAGGAACTAGAGCAAGACATAGAACTGCGGAAGCAAGGTATCATCCGGTACGCTGCTCTCCCCGTCTTCGTTCGTGCCACGATCCCCCCCTCAATCCCGTTCGTGCGTGTTCCAGGCTGCAGGCAGCCTCGGAAGACTACCACCATGTGCTTTCAAAGAAGAAAGAGTCTCCCTCTTCTGGAGAGGCGGAGAAGCTCATGCCGCTCGACGCGCTCGGGATAGTCATGGTGACCCACGGAGAAGAGTATGGCGACGATTCTGCCTTTGGTGGGTGTCGCTTGCGTTTGCCCGTTGCCCGCGCGCTGATCGGCGGGCGTCTTGCAGGGACATGTCTTGTGGCGCTGGGCAGGGCTCATTGCAAGGTAGCCACGCTCCAAGAAGCGTACGGGCTCGCTTTCCGAGATACGTTCATCGCATCATGCGAGACGTTTGGGAAAGACATCCAGGATTACGAACACCAGCGAAAGAAACTGGATAGTCGTCGGTGAGTCGACACACGTTGGAACGGCCGATCGGCATGCTTATGTCCTATAACACCCAGACTGAGCTACGACGCGGCTATAACCAAGTTCGAAAAGATCAAGGGATGTAAGAAGGATAAGGACAAGGAAAGACGGGAGGCAGAAGACGAGCTGCAACGATGTCGGCTTCGCTTGTAAGCGGGCACGTTCACCCTGCTTTCGATGCTGACACAGAAACAGCGAGGAGACCTCCGAGGACGTACGCTCTCGGATACAGGCTATCCAGGAGAACGAGATCCTGCAGCTACGCGAGCTGACGAATTTACTTGACATCCAATTCAATTTCGCGAGGCAATACTGCGAGATACTGAAGGACGTGAAAGCTAAGTGGTGTGATGAGTTAGTGCTCTTTGGAAGCTCTCGGTCGCACTGCTGACATACAATCAAGGTTGACGTTGATCACGTTCGAGCACATGAGAGCCAACTCCCGATCACACTCTTCGTTTGCTGACGATGACAGGGTCCCCACTATACGCTCCAAGCGATCTACTCTTTCGAATCGAGCTTCGTCAGTGGAGTCGGAGGACGACCTACGCCCTTGGACCCCATTACGACGCAAATCTGATGTTGAAAGTCTAAGCCCCGTCTCACGGCCTATATCCCGGGCTTCCCGAAAGCGTTCTGACAGCAACGTCACTGCAGTGGTAAATGAGGTCAGCAAGAGGATCAACGTCACTGGATGGGCTTCCAACGCGGTCAGCTCTATTGCGGGCCTTGGAAAGAAGGACCGAGATACCTTCGCTGCATTGATGAATGAAGATGAAGTGAAGGATAGCGCGGACCCTTCTGAAGTTCCACGTCCGCCCAGCTCAAGGTCTTCTCGGAAGTCACCCAAAGTCAAACCTGCAGATTTTTCAGTCGACTCGCCGAGGATTAATGGGCGCATTCTAAAGCCCCCCTCTCTGCAGGAGAAGAAACTGGTCAGAGCCGTGTATAACTTCTCCGGCTCTTCGGACGAACTATCTTTCAAGGCCGGAGATGAGATTACGGTTATCCATGAAGTGCTGGATGACTGGTGGCTCGGGAGGCTCAAGGATGGTCGCAAGGGATTGTTCCCCACCACATATACAGAGCCGGTCTCGAAGATTAGTATGACCCGTCGATCATCACCTTTTGAGCCCGAAATCACCCATCCCACTGAGGGAGAGCAGACGGACGATGGCGAATCGTTCCACGACTACGTGGACCCACCTCACTCGGCAAATATCGTCGGTTTCGACACTCGGAGCATGACGAGCACAGTCTCGGAAGACGAGGAGGAGCGACATCTGATGCCTGTCAAGCCATCAGACGAAGATATCGTGCCGGCTTCTCGCCGGGAATTGGCTCCCACTACCCCGCCATTCCTGTGCGTCAGAGCGAACTCGGATATCCCCAAGCGAACGCCACCGCCGCCGCCGCCACCACGTCGATTGACGATAACGGCCAACTCTCCTCTCATTCCCGACCGCCCTCCTTCTGGGAATCGTCTGCAGACAGATAGCCCCTCGTCTGCGCGGGTATACATGTCCTCGCCGAACGGTACCATCGTCGAGGACGCATCCCCGTTCGAGAGCCTGGTGGACGTGAGCCCCGGCTGCACCAACTTCGAGCAACACCCTTACGAACGCAAGGGATTGTGCAAGAACTGTTTCAGGATGCACTAGTATATATACTGCGTCATTTTTTCTGATTTTCTTTTTTTCGAACCACGATGGAGGATTTGAGTACTGATATGTTTTCCTTGAATCTATGGACAGTAGTTTAGATAAGACGCTACAAATTACCTAAGCCAGACATTTGCATTGCCCATCGCGCGCGCAACACTCGCAAAAACGCATTTTTTCCAGTCCCGAGCCATGTCCTTCCGCAGCATCGACGTCGACGCGTACGACGAAGACGTCCTCCACGAAAGCGAGCTCTGCGACGCCGACCCGCGAGACCCCGCCGACGTCCTGAGCGACGCGAAGCAGAAACAGCTCGCCGTGCGTGGCGCGCTGAACAAGTGCGTCTTTGTTTTTATTTTTGTTGTTATTTTCCCCCGCGCGGGGGGGAGGGGGTGGAGGGCGAACGAACTGACACCGAGAGCGCGCATCAGGGGTGATATCGCGGGGGCGCTCAACGTCGTCCTGGATAACCCACCGTACGGGCCGAACGTCGACGAGGCCAAGGTGAGCGACGCGAGCCCCCCCGCTCGGGACGGGACGTTTTTTGCGTGGTTGACTGAAGCCCTCCCCCTTCCCCCCCCTCCCCCGCACTCACTGCTGCACAAGAACCTCACGCTGCAGACGGTCGTCTCGGTGCTCAACAGCACGAAAGCGATGGAGGTCGCCAACGTGCTCAAGTCGCTGTCGCAGGACGAGCAGGACACGCTGATGAAGTACGTCTACAAGGGGATGGGCATGCCCGGGTGGGGAGACGTGAGCGGGAGCGTGCTGCTGGGGTGGCATGAAAAGGTGTGTGGATCCCTGTTGCCCCTTCCTCGTCCCCCCACTCTTCCTCTCGTGCGTGCGTGCGTGTGCTCAGTTGCTCTTGCGACAGCTGACCGAGATCGCGGGGACGGGCTGTATCGTGCGGGTGATGACCGATCGGAGAATTGTGTAACCAACGACCATGACTCGCACACGTACCATCATCCCAACCACTCGAAGAATAAATTTATATCATCGTCTCAAGCAGAACATCAAGTACATCGACCGAGACTGACGGACAAAAAAAAAGACACACTTTTGAGCGCCTCTAATGGATGAATGTCCCGGCGCGCGTAACCGGTAGATCGTAAGATCGGCGATCATACTTGCTCTCCCCTGCTCCGCGCCTCTGCAAGGCTCAGTTCGATCGCAAACCTCAGATCGTCGTCCATCTCTAACTCGACTTCTTCGTGCCGAGCGACGTCTCTGGATAGGACCGACGCGTGCGCGTACGAAGAGCGGGCGCTCCCAGGAGTGACGACGCCACGCGACGAGCGTGGCGCCGACGGACCCAGCGATGGGGAGACGACGGACGTCAGAGGCGTGTTCCACGCCGAACGGGGTCGCTCGGCCCCGGGACTTCCAGACTGCTGCTGCGCAGACGTCGTCCCTCCTCCGGCGCTCCACGTCGAGGAGCGGCTGGGGCTGATCGCCGGGAAGGGGTCCAGCGAAGACGACGCGGACGCGCTGCGGCCAGTCGGCGTGCTTGGTTCCGTAGCAAGCGATCCGACGATGCTCGCGCCCGCCTCCGTCGGCTCGGGAACGACGAGCGGAGAGACCCGTATTTTCTCGTTCGAGACTGGGAGTGAGACGCGGGGACGTGGTGGACATTGGCGGCCATCCCGACGGCACCTCGAAGACGCGTGGTGTGGCGACGGCGGTGTGGAAAGCGAGGGCATCGACCGAGAGGACGAGGACGTCGGCGTGCTAGGAAGATCATCGTGATCGCCGCCTCGGAACGCGCCCCCGTCCGCTACGGCTCTCAGCTGACGCGCTTCTTCCTCTTCGCGCGAGAGCATCAGAACGTATTCGACGGCCTCCAGCTCTGAGAGACCGAGGGCGTCCAGGGTAGTCCTCTGCGCGCGCTCGCCGCCATACGCCCGTCGAGCATGAGCTCTCTCATACTCGAGCTCCATGCACGACTCGGCGATTTCTTTGTGCATCTCGTATTGTTCTGGAACGGAAGTCGAGTCAAGTCAGAGAGCGAGCGAGAACGAGACGAACGACGAGGAGGCTTACGGCGTCCCTTTGTGACGACGTTCGTCTTCGCGCGGGCGTGTTTGGTCTTCTTGCGCTGACGCGAGTCGCGGCCCTTTGCCGGTCCGACCTTCCATGTCATCACACGATTACCAACGATGATGACCACAAGGTCCTTGTCGACCGAGATTCGACTGACGACGTCCCAGCCGCGTCCGGGTGCTGGACGAGGAGCGGGGGACGTAAAGTAGCGCACCGGCTCCAACGTGAGGGAGTCCCAAACCACGGTGGTCCCACGAGCAGAACCGGTAGCAAAGACCGTGGGGCTCCAAGAAATGGCTGTAACGCCTCCGTCCGTGTGCGCCTCGAATCTGTGCACGGGAGCAACGAACGTTCGCCAAGGGACGTGGGCATCATAGATGCTAATAAAGCCTAGAATATCTCCGACGATGACCATGTCACGGTCGGGGGAATGAGTGGCAACGATGGGCTCTACGGCAGAGACATTGCTGAAAGAACTGTCGCCGAAGGGGGTGATCGTCACTTTACGGGATTGGATGTCTGCACAAACGCGGTAGAACTGCGGATGATTGGAATACTGGACGAAGAGCAGCACGCTGGATTCTCCAGTGCAGTACAACCATGTTTTCGCAACCAGTAGTTCTGATACCGAGTCGTTCCCTCGGGCGGGTCTCTCGTTGTGAATGGAAAACTTGAGCTGGCGGATCGAGCGGACACGAGGTCCGTCAGCAGGGGTCTCGGACTCGTGTAGGTCGGCGAGGAGGATATCTCCGCTTCTCAACGCGCCGGCGACGAAGCCATCGCTGAGGCTACCGGCGATACTGACAAACGGATCTGTGACGAGAGACAGCTGCTGCTGATCGGTAGACCACAGAAGCTGAAGCGTCTCGGCGTCCCACAATTTGATGCGCCCGTCAGCGCCGGCGGACAGGACGGCGTTGGAGTGGGAATCGGGGACGAGCTGTCGTACGGCCCCTTGGTGCTGTTCGTTCGCGCCGCACCTGACGAGCTCGGACGCAGCGCGAGAGTCCATGACGCGGG
>JBBPOI010000700.1:0-10372 GCA_038091355.1 Phylloboletellus chloephorus
TGATGGGAAAAGAGGTGGAAACCCAAATGACAGTATTCACCCATAATCATGTCTTGAGTCATTCTGGTTCTAGCACCACCAAGTCTGGATATTCTGTTCTAGAAACACATCCTAGAACCATCTGTTCTGAAGGTACTTCTGGAATTTTACCATGCATGATCATCTCAGAATGCTGTCTTCCTGCACTCTTCCAGACTTGGAAACACCAGAATGAGCTTTTGTTACACTTAGACTTTTTGATATTTTCTTATTAGACACTTCTTTTGGACCTGTTTACACAACATTGAACATGGCCTTATGCATCAGATAGTGTTCACACTCCTAAGTAATTAGTTTATTGTTACTATTATTGGAACTCTGTTACAGTAGTTACTGAGTCACATCAGTGACATGTCATGTACTCTGTAATGTATATAAGACTGGCTGCAGTATGCACCACAACAGAGTTCTTCTTGACCTCTAACCACTACTCAGCACAAGTTGTACACAGGTAAGCTATTGCTTTCCTCGTCATATGTAGCCTGCTTCAACAGGTTATGAGCCCTGATGCACGTGCCTGCCCTAAATGTGAAACAATCAACAAAAAGCCTTTTGTTACAAGTCTATGACCTGCATCACAGGGACTCAACTAGATGTTGTTATTTCATGATAGACGGACTACAAGGATGGCTTATATAATCATCCTACACCTAGTACAGAGTTTTTTTCTTCGTCACACCTCAGTCTGGTATTCACTTGACTGAGGTGAGATACATTTTACTTATGGACTCTCTACTATTTTACTAATTTAGTCTGGTATTCACTCAACTGAGATTAAAACCCAGTTCTCAACAAACAAAAGGTTATGAGCCCCACTTCTGCCTCAACAGCTCCTCTCACAACCACCTCAACTATTAGACACACAAAGCTTGAGCTGCTGTGTGCTTGCTTTTAACCCCTATCTTGGTGGATAATATTTATTTTCATCATATTTATGAAGTTGAGCTGCTGAGTGCTCCTTCAGTACTGTAAATATTTGTTTTCAAGTCACATGATCTTGGGAACTTGTATGTGACCATGGGAATTATCTATTCCTTCACCCTTTCACCTCTTCACATTATCACACCTTCACAATTTCACTTCTTCACATAATCATATTAAACCTTGTAGCAATAGATAACAAGTATAGCAAGCAAATAGCAATATTCGCTCTTATCATAGATAGTATTAGTAATATGCTGCACATATGTGCAAGGACCATGTAGCTATAGTATATAAGGATGAATGAAAGCATTAGTCAAGTTCTTGTGGGTTTTGGCCTACAGTTTGGTTTGACTTATCGTTTCTACTTGTTGAGGTACAGTGTGAGCGCGCAGGGTCTTTATTAGACTCTAGTATTGCCATATTAGAACTTGACTTCTTAACCCCTCCGTGTGGAAGCGCACTTTACCTCTTTCTTGTTGCTCAATGTTACAGACGCTCTGTCTGCAACATCGTCACTATGCTACGTTCACTGTGTTCCTCTCTTTCTTAATCCTTTTCCTCTGTTAACCATATTATTTCCCCAAGGAGGGCTTCCCTATTACTGACGCCTTACTATAAGGAGGGGATACTCCTATCCCTTCCCTCCCTCCTTGTTATCACACTATTTGTTGCGACTTGCAAACCAAGGCTAACACTATGAGTTAGACTAGTGGCAAGAAGTTATGCCAAAAGCCAACGGTGCGAATTACTACCTCTAACTACTCGTACCGTAATGTGAATGTAGGTATGTAACGTAACAAACGCAAACAACGAATATAGCTGTAAGGAATAGCTTCATGCGCTAAACCTAACCCCGCATGATGTCTATGATGCTCTTGTACTTCTAAGTACTTAATGACTACTCATAACCAAACTAGGGACAAAGTCCCCACAGCCCTAAAAGCATCGGGCATCTTAGAATAATCGAAGACCAGAAACGGACGGTGCCGGACTCTGCTTAACGTCTACAATCGGAGACGCCACTGTCAAGGTGACAGGGAACCCCTCTAGTGCTCTATGAGGGAACAGCAACTTTATCCAACTTATGTCGCGCTGGACGGGCGCATCGAATAGCGTTGAGCAGGTGCTAGTCCCGTGTGCGTCAGGTGCACATCACCCTCGTCTCCATACGTCTGGAGCCCAACGGACTGTTAGGGGCGTCACCCACTGTGCCAGGACCTAACCCTGGTCATCAGGGAGACTCACATACAATCAAGGGGTTATCCTCAAGTGGTAAAGCTGGGGTTCAACCCACAGCTGTCCCTACTTAAATACATCCCTAGGGTGCCTGTGCCTGCCAACCCTCTACCCTAAAGATAGCAATAATAGTACATGACATCATAGTGATGTCATGGGGATATAAATAAAAGGGCCCGACCCATGCATGAGGCATCTAGCCTTACACATGAGGCGCCTGGGCTAAGGCATGCATCAACATGTCATTGCCACAAGTCCATGGTCTAGAACCTGGGCTAAGGGTTCTTAGTAATAATATTAGTAAGCCCAAATGTGACATAGTGTCACATCATATGACGTCATGCGTGACTGCGTGACAGAGTATGACATGTGACATGTCACGTCACAAGTGTGACATCATGTGATGTCATGTCACGTGTTGAGTCATGTGACCTAGTGAGTCACGATGACCCAAGAAAATAAGTAAAGTGAAGAAATGTCTGTAGAATATTAAGGAGTGCATAATAAAATAAAAGGAAAATAGTCCCTGCAAGCCAGAGGGAGGACGTCAAGTCCTGTGTTCCTAACAATAGCTACTGTGATATAACACTCTAAAGGCGTCGAGTGTATGAGAAGATAAAGACCGTAAAAGGACAGTGCCTGATCCTCTTTAACGTCTATGAACAGAGACGTCACAGTCAAGGTGACTGGAAACCCTCGCTAGTGCACTATGCGAGAACAGCAACTTTATCCGTATTTAGTACGCCGGATGAGCGTATGAGATAGCGTTTCAGCAGGTGCTAGTCCCATACATGTCAGGTGTGTATACCCTTTGTTCCCTTAAGCCTAGGACCCGGCTATTCCTTTATAGTCTGAACTAGACTATTCCTTTATACTCAGAACTAGAGTGGAACGTGCTAGAGAATAAAGAGGGTGTTGTGCAGGGCACAAGCGAAGTCACAGTTAGTTAGACCAACCAATATTCACTTACTATGCTTCTTGCTACTAAACACGTTGAGGTCTATCTATGGGCAAAGGTAATGTGAGTAAAGATCAATAAAATCGACTGAGGCTCGATCCTACTGTTCCACCCGTATATATACACTTCTAATGTATAGCATTAGGTAAGGACAGGTTACCGGGTTGATAGCCCTGGGCGTAGGGTATGATATCATAGTGACATCATATATAATAATAGACAGAGTCTAGTCCGCTCTAGAACACAAACATGCATAGAACATGCATGACCCATGAGGCGTATCCAAGGCACAGCCAAGGCATGCCTGATAGGCAAGGAAACAATGAGGCATACATGAGGGAGTGAACCCTACATGCACTAAGGGTGAGGCATGACATCATGATGATGTCATAGAATCTAAATATGTACAGGAACAGAGTCCAGACCAATGCATGGCCTAGCTCTGGCAAAGGTAAAGTCCAACGTCAATCAATGACGTCATAGGTGATTACAAGGAGGGTGATAGAAGAGGAAGGGATTTGAGTTATCCCCTTCTATTGGTCAACCATCGGATTATATGATAACCCTCCTTGCGGAATAGCTAACTAGTTATCCAAGGGTTTATATCCAAAAGAATAGGAAATCACCGCTTAGGAGCGCGAGCGACTGTGTAGAAATTGTCCATTTCTAACACTATTCATGACGTCATTGCATGATGTCACTTACCTTTTTACCGATCACATTTTAGATCTCTTCTAGAACATTCTCGTTCCATTCACTAAGTACTATTTCATATTTCCATGACGTCATCAGTGACGTGATGCCTACCCTTTAGTGCATGTTGGATCTAGTCCCCTCATGTATGATCTTCCATCAGCATGTGTAGAGTTCACCCCTCCACATGTTGCCTCACCCTTAGTGCATGCTGGACAGCCGTCCTCATGTACGCCTTGTGTACACCGCATGTAGGGGAGTGCCCCCTCATGTATCCCTCACCCATCAGGCATGTCAGGCTGTGCCTTGACAATGCCTCATGTATCCCTGCATGGATTCATCATGCATCAGGTCTGATTCATTCTAGACCTTGTATATTAACTTCTATCGCTTCCATATGATGTCACCATGACATCATACCCTTGATCCTAGGTCTTACGCCTACCATGCTGTCTTTACATAATCCTATACAGTACAGTACTATATAATGGCATGCAAGGCAAGGATCAAC
Organism: Phylloboletellus chloephorus; assembly: GCA_038091355.1. NCBI lineage: Eukaryota > Fungi > Basidiomycota > Agaricomycetes > Boletales > Boletaceae > Phylloboletellus > Phylloboletellus chloephorus. Next base: position 4,362 of record JBBPOI010000700.1, read on the forward strand.
CCCAAGTTGATCTTTCCCTTGCCTATTAGTCTTCATGGAACACGTCCATTGAACTTAGCAAGTATAATGAAGACTAGTAGTGGTTGGTTAGCAAACCCAACTTACGACACTATCCAAGTGTACCTCAAGTCACTTCACAAGCCTCTCTGTGAGCCCCAAGTGTTACAAACGCTCAATGGCGTCTACCCCTATTTTCCATTTTCGCTCTCGTTAATAACTTAGCTAACCCACAGGAGGGCATTCCTTTACAACCGTCCTTGATCCTAAAAGGGGGATAACCTTTATTGCCCCTTTCCCTCCTGCAAACCTTATCTTCGTACAGATCTGGGATCTGTCCAGGATCTTCCCTGGATCTGTTATCTATTAATCTCCGTGCTGTGCATGGCTATGCAACATGCACATCAGGCATGTATTTCATTTTATCTCTTATCTCCACAGGCTGTGGAACAGCCTCTATGCCTTATGCCCACCCATGCTTTCACCACATGTTGACCAGGCATATGCCTTATGCCTACCTCACCTATGCCTTATGTTTTCCTTACTTCTTACATGCATATTTAATTACTGGCCTTCCATATCTATTAGTGATCTATAAATTAGGTCCAAACATGTACATACAATAGATGTGTATATAAGGCCGGGGGACAGACTGGCAACCCCAGTCTGTTTCTCCTGGTGTTTTCCCTTCAAAGCATCAGAACTCCAAACTCACTCTCATTTCATTGTTTTACTTGCTGGACTGTTGTGGGTGACCTATATCTGAACTAAGGTCGATGTAGCCCAATGTGGCCTGGAGCACAACAAAGGACTTTGAAGGTTGTTTCACCAAGTTTACGTTGTTTACAACGTACCCTCTACCATACGTCATTCCCTCCTTTCTTCATTTTGTTGTTTGGTTGTTTGGTTTAGGAACGCCTCTTCATCACGACTTCTAGTCTCATCCATTCAGAGTCGTAACACTCAGTAGTCTTGATCAGACTTTAAACAATTGGTTGGGCCCCAGACCTAAGGGGATAAAGGATTCTGCACCTGAAGCAGATGGGAATAGCACTGGATCCATGCTAGTCATACAGTCATCTGCTGTCTATAAATAAGGATAAAGTTGCTCCTACCCATAAAGTGCACTAATGGGCATCTGCGTTCAAAACATAGGGTGTTCGAATATGCCAAATCAAATTCAGCACACTGTCGCTTTATGGTCTTTATTTCTTTCACCCACACATTTAGGGCAGTGGGGTCCCCCTATTATTACATACATTTTCTCTATGCTCGCCACCTTTAGAGTTGTCAGGATAAAACCTGTTTCCTCCTTCTCTTGAGAATATCTCGCCTCTCAAGACTCAAGGCATTTTGATGTGTAGCTCATGTCTGCACATTCCCTTTCCCACATTCAGATTGAGCCTGAGAAGCCCATAAGGGGGACTTAGGAAGTTCATCGTTGAGCTCTCTCCTTTCCACGATCAGTTAAAAACCTGATGAAAGTTCTTTGGAAGGACCATCAGTTAGTTGACAAAGTGTTCTCTCCTCGTTGCTCCCCGAGTATCACCAGAGCACCAATTTACAAGATTTCAGAGGTAAAGAAGGAGAAATTCCCCTTCCTCTTATATCCTCTCTTTTTTGGGGAAGCATCGGTTGACCCGAACAATCATCCAATCATCCCTTTCAAAGAGGAATCAAGGAATTTTGGAGAGCATGCCCCCGTTCTCAGTGAAACAACCTTCAAAGCCCTTTGTTGTGCTCCAGGCCACATTGGGCTACATCGACCTTGGTTCAGATGTAGGTCACCCACAACAGTCCAGCAAGTAAAACAATGAAATGAGAGTGGGAGTTGAGTTTGGAGTTCTGATGCTTTGAAGGGAAAACACCAGGAGAAACAGACTGGGGTTGCCAGTCTGTCCCCCGGCCTTATATACACATCTATTGTATGTACATGTTTGGACCTAATCTATAGATCACTATAGATAAGGAAGGCCAGTAATTAAATACGCATGTAGAAAGTGAGGAAAGTATAAGGTAAAGGTGAGGCATAGGACATAGAGGCTGTTCCACAGCCTGTGGAGATAAAGAGTAAATGAAACACATGCCTGATGTGCATGTTGCATAGCCATGCACAGCACAGATATTAATAGATAAAAGATCCAGGGAAGATCCTGGGCAGATCCCAGATCTGTACGAAGATAAGGTTTGCAGGAGGGAAAGGGGCAATAAAGGTTATTCCCCTTTTAGGATCAAGGGCGGTTGTAAATGGTAAGCCCTCCTGTTGGTTAGCTAAGTCATTAATAAGGGCAAAAATGGAAAATAGGGGTAGATGCCATTGAGCGTTTGTAACACTCAGATTCACCCCTCCTCCAGATAGATCTCCTATGCCAGTAGTTCAAATTTATGTCCCTCCTCCTGCTCCTCATTGACAATGACAGGAGTTTCAAATTCAAAGGTCCTCTCTTCGTGTGCAGTCAAAACTCAAGCCCCCTTGCTGCACACCTTACACTCTGACCAGTAAAAATGTATGCTGGCAGTAATTGTTAGAAACACAAAGCTTGAGCTGCTGTGCACTCACTTTTAGCCCCTGTCTTGGTGGATAATATTTATTTTTCATTATATTTATGAAGTTGAGCTGCTGTGCGCTGTTACGGACGGTACATTTTATCATGATTTTTCCTTTATTTTTCTGAATATTTTTATTTACTTGCACAATCTAGCGCTAGATTGTGCACCACCCAGTAATATTTATGATACATTTCTTTTAGGATCAGGAATCTTCCCTGGATCTTCCCTTATGCTCACACAGCTTTCCTTTCATCCGTGCTGTGCATGGCTATGTTTCATTTACCGAGATCTCGGTAAGATCTCGTACATGTGTATACCTCATGCTTTTCATTTCCGGTGACGCAACCTTAATGCCTCACCTGCTACATGCACTTTTAATCTCCGTCAGGGCTATGCCACAGCCTCAGGGCTGTTCTGCCACCGCCTCATGTACGCTTCATGTTTTTAATCTCCGCCCCACAGCCTTGTGGGCTATGCATATTTTTATAGTAATATTAACCAAACATGTACATACAGTAGAATAGTATATAAGGCCAAAGGTGCCGCCAGAGAACTTCAGTCAAGTTCTCTTGGTCTTCCCTCATTCTCTAGGCCAGGGGATAAATTCGCTCCACTTTTGCTTTCTCATCTTGCTCTCTTGTTGTTGTTGTGGTTGCTCAGCAGATCCGTTCCTATTATCAAGGGTCTTTGCTTTTGAGTTGCTTCACTAGAACTTGACTGCTCTACGCTTCTCTCCAACGGGGGACAAGTGCGATTCCAAGAAGTAGCCCATTCCTATTCTATGCTCACCTTACTTAGTGACGCGACGCGCAAGTACGCAGAGGTCCTTCGTCTTGTTTGGGAGACACTTACACAATGGCATAAGTGCCATCTTCAGTAGAGCTAGAACGGTACTCAGCTGGGTTATCAGAGCCCAGAGCGGAGCAGGCATCAGAGACCGTAGAAGACGCCACAGGGGCACACAGATCTCGAGGAGGGGACACAGAGGTCCTCGATTTATCTCCTCACCCTACACCAGAGCTCGAACCACCCCATGGGGATTGGATTCGAGATTTTATACCAGAAGACCAGCCTCTTGGTATCGCCCTAGAATTCCTACCGGTAGAAGTAGTTCAGGGATTCCAAGGAAGGAGAGCGGCAGCTGAGGAACCTGGCCCAGTTCGTTGACGAACTGCACCAAGAAGGAGAAAGCTTTACTGGTACGATTATAGCAGAGTCAGGACCGCCCACTACGACATTCTAGAGGTCCCCTATCTATGTCCAAAAGTCCACCTAGACAGATTGAAGAAGTATCCTTTCTTCTAGGTCACGTTTTTTTAGTTTTCAAATTTCATCTTTGTTTGTATATTCGCAATGTCTACTGGAGAGACGAACTGGGATCAGGTCTTGCAGACTGTCCAGGAAAATGCTGTTCGTCTCCAAGTATTGGAGCAACAAAGAAACAGCCTCGTCGAGGCTTTAAATCGTGCAAACATGCAGCTTCAGGAAGCTGAGCAGAGGGCGCGGGATGCCGATGAAAGGGCTCGACAAATAATGACTTTTGTCGGAGAAGAATGGGCAGGATGGTCGCGGGCAGGCCAGAATGCACCAGAGGGAGGCTCTGCCTCAGTGTTCACCGACCCCGGCATCTATGATGGATCGCCGGCGAGGTTTGAAGAATGGTGGACAAAGATGAAGGCGTGGATGGACTGCAACCCGCGGTCATTCATGAAAAATGAAGAAGGGGTTACGGTAACCCATGGCAAAAACCGAGCCTATGCCGTGCTGTCCCGGATCAAAGGGCAGAAAGGAAGCTACTTTTCAGAGACAGAGCTCGCAAGGCTAGCAGCAGGAAGTTCAAAGCTCGACATATGGAGCGAGCTTTGCAACGAAATCGAATACTTGTTTCGCCCCCAACTTCAGAAGGATTGGGCGAAACAAGAAATTGTAAAGTATAAACAGGGACGGTTGTCAGTTGACACTTTCCTTACCAAGTGGCGGGCCCTGTATCATCAATCAGGGATAGACGAGACGTTTGGAGTATATCTCCTAGAAATGAACGTCTCGGAAGAAATTCGTGGGGAGCTCTTCAAAGGGCGCTCCGTGCACCAGGGGTCGATCAGACCCTTTCAAACATTTTGACAGTCGGTAGGCAGTTCGAAGCCTATCGCTTATTCAACAAGGTGCCCCATGCCTACGGGTATGGGAAGAAGAACGGACAAGGGGAGCCCATGGACATTGGGGCTACCGAGTCCAAAGGCAAGGCCCCTCGGGGCAAGTGCTTCAACTGCGGCAGGGACCATATGATCCGCGACTGCAAGAAGCCAAAGGTAAAGTGCCCAGAATGCAGCTGGATGGGCAACCAGCACAAGGATGAGTGTTCGCGCAAGCGAAACGCTCGGTCGGCTACAACCGACCAAACAAGCCAAAGCGGAGGCCGAACGAATCCCGGGGGGGATGTGGCTTGCCAGAAGGAGACGCCCCGGGTAGGATCGGATCCATTTGCTGCATTGCGCGGCATGGACTTCGATCAAATGAAGGCCTACTTCTGGGACCTGAAGGATACAGAGTCCAAGAAGGGAAAAGGCAAGGCGAACTGAATAAACAGGGTGTTCAGTTCGCATTCAATAATAGATTCTTTAATTTACGCGTCGAAGAGACCAATGAAGGTGACGACGATTCTCTCTCACAATGTGGCGACCCTAGAATCTAATAAAGACCCTGGGTGCTCACACTATACCTCAACGAGCGAAAGAATATAGGATCGAACCAAGAAGTAGGCGTAAACCCACAAGAACTTGACTAAAGTTCTTGGGGCGCTTTCATTCACTCTTATATACTTTAACTACATGGTCCGTGCGCACTGTGCAGCGTATTACTAATACTACCTATGATAAGAGCGAATATTGCCATTCGCTTGCTAAACTTGTTATCTATGCTACAAAGTGTAATGTGATTATGTGAAATGGTGAAATATGTGAAGATGTGATAACGTGAAGGTGTGAAGAGGTAAAAGGGTGAACGGATAGATAATTCCCACGGTCACGTGCATGTTCCCACGGTCACGTGACTGGAAAATAAATATTTACTGAAGGAACGCTCAGCAGCTCAACTTCATAAATATAATGAAAATAAATATTGACCACCTAGACAGGGGCTAAAAGCGAGCGCATGGCAGCTCAAGCTTTGTGTTTCTAACACACAATGCCACGTGGCGTCTTCGGCTAGTACGGAGCGCGGCCGGGGCTTTAGTCCGGCGCTTCATTCCACTTTCAAAAATAAAAATATTTCTTTTGATGAATTCCCTGAAGAAGTGTTCACACGATCCATCAATCAAGGATGGGAGATCGTGTTGGAAATATCTATATCCCCACAGGAGACGAGGGATTTTATTAAAGCTCAAGCGCTGCTGAATAGTGGTGCTAATGTTATCTTCGTTGACCAGAAATGGGCAGAGGAGCAGAAGTTGCCGTTGCGCCCTTTGA
>JBBPOI010000701.1:0-10341 GCA_038091355.1 Phylloboletellus chloephorus
CTATGTCCCTATTTTGGATTGTTTATTAGTTAAATACTTGTAGTACAAGAGCATCATAGACAACATGCAGGTTTAGGTTTAGCACATGTAGCTATTCCTTACAAGGCATGTACACCTCATGTTATCAATAAAGCGGAGATTAAAAACATGTGTTAGGTCACGTGACATGCTTATGTAATAGATAAGTATTATGCCAGGTCAAGCATTCAATCCCAGCCAAGTCCAACTCTTTTACTAGAGGGGCGTTTTGTCCACATAGGAAAAGTAAAGCATTTATAACAACAGCAGTTATCAAGGCCAAAGGAGCTCATACCAAGTATTAGATATCCAGATTTATATAAAGTCAAATAATTGTCCGAATGAGTCATTGTTTTGAAATGGCTGCCATTTCATCAAATCTTATTCAAATGCCTTGAATCCTGGATGGATAGAAAGTCAAGGGTAAGTACTTTATTTCATACACTTATAGTTTAGGGCAAGGATTAGGGGTTATTGGGGGTTATCACATTTAGTGGAACTCTAGTCAAGTTCTTGTGGGTTAATGCCTACTTACTTGGTTTGAGCTTAGTTCTTCATTTTACTTGTTGAGGTATAGTGTGAGGATCCAGGGCCTTTCGTAGGCTTTAGGTCTGCCACAGTAACAGCTTCGAGTTGGTGGGAGTTTTATGTGAACAATTTCACAAATAAGGAAACATTCTATGCTATTCTCTGCTATCAGTAACATGACCTTCCCATGTCCCTCTACTGTTTCTCATGCTCAGCCCTCAATTATCTTGTTTTCTTTTTGTAACACTATATAATACATTTTCCCGCTCTCATGGTCACACGCTGTCTGTTATTGTAGATGAGTCAAGATCAATGTCTTGGGTTTCCCTGATGTAATGTAGGCCTACATACACAGGCTTGCACGGGACACTCTGTCCCAACCGCTGCTTCCTATCCATGCGCCTCGGTCACGGACGCAGCTTGAATTCTGGATTGACTGAGAAGGAATTTGGCATCAGACAACGCAAGAGGGAACCCCGAAGATGGTATCCAAACATGTTTTCCAACGATGATCTCCCATTTTCTGCCACAGTAACACCGCGCCTGTCGAAGATGCTGGTTGTCCGAGTCACTGTTGCCAGATTCTCGCTCTCTGTGCTGGAATCCTTGTCTCCCGCATGAATAATGCGATCGAGGTTAGGAGATGTAGCAAGCCTCCACGCCACCGATTGCTTGTGCTTGTTTTCGGTGTGGCAAGAAGAGGAGTGACAACAGGAACCAAACAAACCGAACATTGAAGTCGACAGCGACAACGACCACCAGGCCAGCACCAACCACGTCCTCCACGGCGTCAGTGACGAGGACCAGAAAGGATTCCCGGGAGCGGTTGTCTACTTGGAGTTAGGGAAACGTCCGCCAAGGTCGTGCGAGGTCGCCAGTGAACCGGTTCAGAACTCGCTGTTCCTGGCATGGCTCAACGTCGTTCGCCACATAGACTCTCGTCTTCGCCGTCTAGCGCTCGCCATCGGAAAACGAGACCCCCACCTCGCCATTCGTCTGCTGCAAAACGCGCTCTCGCTTTCGTGAATAGCTTCCAAAGGTCAACCGTCAGTTCCCACGCCTCGCGCGCGTCTGCACCCTCCTCTTCGGACACAGTTTCAGTTCGCCCTATCCTCGCCACGTTGCAACCAAATCTACGCCGGTTGCCTAGTCGCCAGTATCTCCTACAGGAGAGTAGCATGCGCGATGTGAGCAAGAACTTCGGTGTACCTGTTGGCTCGAAGAGAAAACGCGTAGTCTCTGTCGGTGAGAACGCTCACGCGAATGGTCGTCCTATGCGTGGGTCCGGTATACCCAAGAGGCAGAAACCAATTGCTGTCGATTCTGGAACCGATGATGAGGCAAACTCAATGGATGTCGACGCGCACCGTCGATGGAGCGAATCAGATGACTCCGACGCGGTCAGTGATCGAGAGGAGTCATGTAAGCTCCGCTTGCACGTTCATCATCTGATGCTAATCGCGAAATAGCGGATGAATTCCTCATTAATGAAGCTTCTTCCAGGCAACTTCTGCGGTTCCGCAAGGACGAGCTTATGCGCCTTTATGTCGCAGCTGGCCATTCGGATGACCCCGAGTCCCTCACAAAGCCGGAATTGGTTGACGCCATTATCTCCGCACGCGACGACATTGCCTCACTTCCTCCTTCTTCGCCTCCGGGTAGAGCAGACGACAATTCCAGCGATTTCTCGTCAGATGATGGCAACCTTGCCGGTGATGAGGAGACGGATGTCGGGGTCAAGTACACAACAGCTCCCGGTCTCAGGAGGCGCGTTACTGTCAACGGAATAGGTCAGATAACCACGCGTGCCTCGAGGACGCGTAGTTTCTCTCTCGGTCAACTCAACGCTCACTCGTATCCCATCGAACTGAGCGTGGTTCCGGAGCAGAAAAGCCAGCATGAGGTTGTTACCAGGTGAGCACTGCAGTGTCGTTGACATCGTTAGCTAACTTTGGTAGACGACGCAACACACCCTTGATATCTAGTCGATCTTCTCCAGCGATGAGTTCTTCCAATCCTCTCCCATCCCCGCCTGCCACTCGTCTCCGCGTACGTAAGGGTTCTGGAGAACATCCCCCCTCACAAATTGTTTCAGCGAAAGCCAAGGGCAAAGCTAAGCAAGTCGAATTTAGCGAGGATGTTCAAGTATTGTCTCCTGCAACCTCTGGCGACGAAAGCGAACTCACCGACCTCGCGGAGCTAGAGGCAAAGATAGCAGCTACCTCACGTAGTCCTCGTCGGCTCCGTAGCAGAGATAAAGTCAATGGGAATTCAATAGCCGATGACCAGGATGCAACCCCGCGACAAAGAGCAAGGTGCAAGGGTGCTGCAGAGCAAGAGGAGTGTGAGATCGAGGAGAATCAGCCATTCTACGTGGACCACTCTTCGTGTCCCATGGAGACAACGCCCCGGAAGCTGCGGAGTGGGAAAGTCGTTGGTGGCGAGGATTTGGAGGAAGATGATTGTAAGTTTGCATTACCATATATGCTCAGCATGCTGAAGGTCGATAAAGTTGACCTTACCCTCGCCACTAAGAAGACCCTAGTTCGCCTCCGCCGTGACGATCTTGTTCGACTCTGCGAGACATGCGACCTGGACGTAGCTGGTACGAAACCTCAACTTGCTCAGTCTCTACTTCAGTGGCGCGATCGTCATGCAAATGGGTTCTCGTCACCATCCTCAGCGGGCACTGTGCAACCTCCGTCGACGATCCGTGTTCGTGGCGGCGGTCGCCGCAGAACAAATAGCCGCAGTCAGAGTACCACTCCACCCGTCCTCATGCGCTCGCAGCGTGTCCACCAAGATGAGCCCCGTACACCACCGATATCGAATGAGCAACAGAACCAACCGGAGCCAGAGCTGGAACTCGACCTGGAGAGTTTGGGACTTGAAGATCGCGAGATACCCCCAGACAAGTTGATGAAGTTGGAAAAGATTGGAAGTGGTGGGTTCAAAGACGTGTACATCGGGAAGTTCAAGGGCAGGCGAGTTGCAATTGCTGAATTCCGGGATCAGCTCAGTTCAAGTTTGTCGTCGTCGTGTCTACGGCAAGAGTTCCTACTGATTGGTGTGGTAGTGGACATCAAAGAGCTCAAGTTACTTGGGGCTTTTGACCACCCCAACATTGTACGCTTCGTGAGTGTCTCTCACATGCAACTACGCTGAACCTGAAAGCACCCATGTAGCTTGGCGTCAGTATACCAGAGAATACGCGCGAAACGCCAGTAATGATCGTTAGCGAGCTATGTTCAAATGGAGACTTGTTTGACTATATCCGGAACGTCCCAGCACCATCTCTATACAAAGTTGTACGCATATCTTTATTGCATCGTTTGATGCATCTGGTCATTTCTTTCATAGCTAAACATCATGCTGGATATCGCCCATGGGCTGGAATATCTTCACACCCGCAAGCCTTCCATCATACACCGGGACTGCAAGTCCTCAAACATCCTCATTACCTCACGTGGTGCTGCAAAGATTGCGGATTTTGGGCTGGCAAAGGTGAAGCAGTCGACACGATCGATGGTTCGGAGCGTTGTCGGCACGGTGAATTGGCAAGCCCCGGAGCTTTGGCACGCGCATCCCAAGTACAATCACAAGGCTGACGTATTTTCGTGTGCGATGGTTTTCTGGGAGATGCTCCAGTGGCATCTGCCGACCAAGAAGTTTCCGTGGGAGGTAGGCTCATTGCGTTGTTGGGCGGCACGCAGCTGAAGGGTTCTGTGAAGGGTATGAACGAACATGCCATCTACGAGACGGTGGGCGGCAAGCGACAACGGTCCGTCTGTTTTGTTGTGCTGTTGAGCGGACCCTGACGATGTACAGACCGGCTGTGGGCGGTCTAGGGAAACAGTATTGTCCAGAAGTTGTTGGACTGATCGAATGCATGTGGGCTCACGATCCCGCGGAACGGCCTACGATGACGGAGGTTGTGCAGAACCTTGAGCAACTTGTCTCAGCCTATCGATGATTCGGGGCACGCAGACGACCTGGCAGCGAGTTCCTTTATATCCCACATTGTAACGTAGCGTAGCAATCCGAGTTGTGAGCCACCGTCACCCGCAACTATGCTCAAGGTCTTGCGACTCGGCCGTGCAGTGGGCACAAGCCCCGCCGCGCGCATGCCACGACCGCGCCTCGTCCGTTCGTTTGCAGATGGACCGCCCCCAGCTCGAGCGCGGCCCGTCATTCCCCTGGAGCCACGTCCCAGACCTCCTTTCCTTCGCCGCTCCTTTCTCGTCGCAAAGTATGCGTCTTATCTCGTGCTGTCGGCCACGGCTGGGGTGTTCGCCCTCGGTGCAGCGATATTCATACACGATGCCTTCACGTACACGGACAAGCACCTCGAGCGCGTCCCTGTGTCTCCCCTCGCATTGCACCCTGCGCGCGGTGGACCAAAGAACCTGCCTTTGGTGAATGTCCTTCTCGCGGACGAAGAAGACGAGGAATTCAGAAAACTGAATGAGAAGCCCAAACTCGTCATTCTCGGAGGCGGGTGGGGGGTGAGACTGCGTGCTTTTCCAGCTCATTGCTTGCTCAACATTCATGACCAAGGCCGTCTCGGTCTTGCAAAGCTTGTCGCTGGGCGACTACCATGTCACTGTCGTCACCGCAGAAACTTTCACCACATTCACTCCTCTCTTGCCATGTGAGCTCCCTTGGAGTCACTTCACTTCCCACTATTTGATCTACTCCTCCCCAAGCTGCCGCGGTAGGCACGGTGCAGGTCCGCAGCCTTATTGAGCCGATGCGCAAGATCATTGCTCGACTCCGTGGCCAAATGATTCGCGGCAAGGCAACAGATCTCGTCATGTCTGAACGGCTACTTGAGGTCGAAACTGTTGGCCCAGATGGGAATATCCGAAGAATATATGTTCCGTAAGTGTCGGGTTCCTCAAACTTCATGTAGCTCAAGTCTCCTGCGTGGTTCTCTAGTTATGATAAGTTGGTCATCGCAGTCGGCTCTGTCTCCAGCACACATGGTGTACCCGGGTTAGAGCATTGCTTCCAGCTGAAGACCATCTCGGATGCACAGGCCATTCGACGCCGGATCGTGGGTGCGTCGATCCATACTAAATCCATTATAATTTACTGGAACACCGCCTTCAGATAACTTCGAGGCAGCAAGCTTACCAACCACAACCCCAGAAGAGAGGAGGCGCTTGCTGAGTTTCGTGGTCTGTGGAGGAGGTCCCACAGGCGTTGAGACAGCTGCCGTGTGTAATCCATGCCTCGTCATTTGTTCTTCGAAGCTATGATGACAACCTTTGCAGGAAATCTATGACTTTTGCCAGGAAGACATTATGAACTACGTGTGTTTTTCCTTTCTTCTTATTTATTTATTTATTTATCCATTCCTTATACATCTCCAGTTTCCAAAAATATGTCGGGAAGAGGTCTCGATACACGTTGTCCAGTCTCGCGAGCACATTTTGAATACAGTATGTTTGAGTGGTACCCAGTCGAACGGAGGTCTCACGTTCACAGTATTCGGATGCCATCTCCAGGTACGCGGAGGTAAGTGGAAACACCTGATAGTTGACTTTTCTTGGGCTTATGTTGATCATCTCGTAGGATAAATTCAGGCGCGACAAGGTGGACCTTATCACCTCGGCGCGTGTCCGCTCGGTACATCGCGATCATGTCGTGTATACCGTGCGGTCCCCAGATGGGACGATCACTGAGCATCAGATTCCAACCAACTTTGTGCTGTGGTCGACGGGAATTGCTATGAACCCGTTTACTGAGCGAGTTTCGGACCTTCTACCCAATCAAGTTCACAAGAAAGCCATTGAGGTTGACGCACATCTCCGTGTAAAGGGTGCGCCACTGGGCGAGGTATATGCTATCGGTGACTGCGCCACGGTGAGTGTTTGAAACTGTTCAAGTCTAGTGCAGGTTGAATAGATGGGTGGGACAGATCGAGACATCCCTTGTGGGCCATCTCCTCGAGCTGGTAGACGAGGCCGACAAAGACAAGAATGGGAAAATTGACTTTGATGAATTTGATTTCATGGGTATGGAGTTGCTGGTCAATCCGTCTGCATTATTGGTATCATAGTGTGACAGTCTCCAGGATTAAACAACGTATCCCTATGGCGGAGTCCCACTTGAAGAAGGTCAGCTATAATCATCTGGTAAATTCTTTTATGCCATCCATGACACGTCGAAGGTCCGCATGCTATTCGACTTGTACGACTCGGATGCAGACAATAGCTTGACGCTGAATGAGCTTTGTAAACTTCTGGAAGAGATAGGAAATAAAATAACAGCGTTGCCTGCTGTAAGTCCACGCTCGCCACAACTGTACCGTTGGTTGACAACACAGACTACAGACGGCGCAGGTCGCTTCTCAGCAAGGTAAATATCTCGGAAAGAAACTCAACACACTCGCTGCGAAGCACGAGGTGCTGGAGGCGAACAATATCAAGGACTTGGACGAAGCCGTCAGCGGGCCATTCCGATATAAGCACCTTGGCAGTCTTGCATACATTGGCAATGCCGCTGTTTTTGACTTGGGACAACTCTCAGTCATGGGCGGTTTGGTCGCAATGTATGCCTGGAGAAGTGTGTACTGGAGTGAACAGGTGTCCGCTAGGACTAGAGCGTTACTCATGATCGATTGGATCATTAGGTACGCTCATCATTAACTTTGATGTCAAGGTTCACCAACACGTTGTCAGGGGTGTTTGGGGCCGAGACCTCTCACGGCTGTGAAAATGAAGATACGGATACGTTTTAGTTGACACTTGGGCGTCGACCGGTTCGGTCATTCCAAGGTTCAAACCTTCGGGATCGTGGTCCGATACCGACTGGATAGCAACGTTGCCCAATCCATTTGTCTCGTGATCTCGCCATAAGTACTTTTTCTGGCTGAAATAACTCGACCCTGTCATCATTCTGTCCACTCGAATGAACCAATAATAGCTGTGCCCCCCACGATCTGTCCTTGGTTTGGGGCAAGTACGGTCATTTTCTTATTTGGGATATCCAATCTTGTTCTGGAGCGAGTACGATAGAACGGCCAGCGTGATTGTCAGTCCTCAGAAAAGATTGGAAACACTATCAAACTCACATGACAAGGAATCCTACAGCAGGTAAGTCAAGAATCTCTTCGTCGTATCGCTCGTTTTCATCGTCGTTGAAGGGGGCGAGAAAGGCAAGAACCTTATTCAACAGTCGTGAACTGCTTGATGCAGGATCTATTAAGGTGGGTTGCATCTCTGACAGGGTGCGTGTGGCCCCAATGGGCAAAGCCGAGGAAGGCGCCATAGTCTCTGAACGTCCGAGTTGAGTGACATGACTTGGAGGGCAGGAGAGGAGAGGATTAATGAATCGTGGATTCACCTTCGCCGATGCGGTAGATCGCAAGGTCGCCGAAGTTCATAATAGTTGAAGAAGGAGAGAGGATGAGTTCTGTAGCTGCTTCCCCTCCCACGATGCCCGAGGATACGCCCAGAGGGGGGTCGATCTGTTGACCATACATATACGCATGTAATTGGTAGTTGTGCACTCGTTCCCGGTAGCTATGGTCAAGCTCAACAACCTAGAGTCCCGATATCAGAAGGGGATGAAGAACGCGAAATGGTGAAATACCCCTCCGGACTTGGGTATTTTGACAACAGTGTGTTTGTTGCCGTAGAGACGCTGCATCTCCACGTTGAGCTTCTCGTGACCGACCACGAGGATGATGTTGACTGGAAATACAGTCGTACAACGCCATTGAGTGAAAGAAGGTCCTGTACACACTTCTGAAGGCGTCAACACATGCTTTGATGAGAGTGTGACGACTATCTGCGCCAGACCCAGAACTAGGTCCGGATGCAAATGAAGAGGGCGTGTCGATGATCAAGCCGGAGACTCGTGCTAGATACTCCTGACTTAGTCCCAAATGAACGCAGAAGGCACATGGCGTACCTTCAGGGTCTGTTTCATGTCGCTCAACAAGATTCATTCCGAGGTTCCGGATCAAACGATCAAGTAGCTGGGGATTTCTTCTTGTCTCTGGGTGACCGTACCAATAAGTCAATGGGATGAGTGCATTCGATGCGAGAGCTGTAGGGGCCGATGTGGCTGCAGCACCCAAAGGATTAGCAGGCGAGGCCGTTCCGATGGGGCTTCTAACTACGGTTGCCGAGATTGTCCCTGGAATTGTCCACGCGCCCTCATGTGAAATCAACTGGGGGTAGAGGATGAGAAGAAGGATGAGGACTCACTTCTCCTGGATCCACGTTTACAAGAAGTGGCGACCAGTTTTGCCCGACGCGCACAGCATAATTGGTCAAAATCTTGGAGATTGTCGTCTTTCCAGAGGTTTCCGGACCTAAAATAAGAACCCTCGGTGGTTCGGTATTAGGATTCTGTTCGTCATCGGAAGCTGGGGATCCATGCAGGACACGAAGTGCGCGGACACGCATCTGTTCGAATGCGAAGTGTAGGTTTGCATAAGCAGACATTGGGGTCTCTTCTGAGACATACTCGGTGGAAGGACGGCCGGTGACGTGCTGGGCTGATAAGGTTTGGGGGCGGAATGAAGAGGATGTAAGAAGACTCATCTCGATGGTGCAACCATGCCAGGTGAAGACAGCAGCCTTGGATTCTGAGCCAAAGAGATATGTTTTGCCTTGTGCCAGCTCGGCGCCGAAAATCTCGGCATGACCACGGACGAGCTGGGGAAAGGTTGGTAAGGAAGAGGCAAAGTGTCCAGGATGCATGCCTTGATAGCTAGGGACGTTGCGGGATCGAGCTCGAAACGGTACTCTGTCTCTGCATCCAAGACCCATTGCTTGGAGTGAAGATCTGACATTTTGTGGAAGTTTATCATAATATTTAGTTGCAATTGCAGGTTGGTAATACTAATACTAATACTAGCATGATAAGATAGCCCTTTAGCACCAGCAAATGCCACATTGACACACAGTGGTTCCACTAGCCATAATTCATTGTGCTTTCAGCACAGGCAAACACAACATGTTTATTGTTTATCAATTTTGAATAAAATGAAAAGATTGTGTGTGTGCTACAAGCTGTTATGAATGCCCCAGAAAAACCCTATAAAAAGATGGACTTGATTGGGATTGAACACTTGACCTTGTAAAAAGTACTCAAGGGTACATAAGCAAGTCATGTGACTAAACACATGTCTTGAATTTCCAACCTTATTAAACACAAGTTCATACAGTGGCTCAAAAAAGTATCCCAATGTTTAGCAATTTTGAAAAGATATGACATTTGCAAGGGAACCAGAAGAAGTTAGCTCTAACCCTTGCAGGGTCATCAATAGCCCTTACCCTTGCTCTGAGAATAAGTCCTTGGTCATGTGATTTGGTTGCCATGGGATTGAGATATAACCATTTCAAAATGACATATCATTGGAATGCTTTTTGAGCAACATTACTATTCTATAATTTTAGTATTTGATATGCCTGTCATATCCCGGACCCTCCGAGCACAAATCCAAACCTCTACCTACAACTCTGGCACTCCGAGCGCAACTCCGCTTCAAAGAGAAGTGAACTCCGGTGTATTCTCTATCAGAACGTAACTCTGGGTCTCCAGACCTCTGGGACTTTTATTTGATTTCTCCTCCCGATACTTTATTTCAAAATCGTTCATAGATTTCACATCCTCTGTCTCGGAGTCTAGCCCCCGACCTTCAACTGTCAGGGTGAGTGTTGCGACTTGCAAACAAGGCTAACCCTATGAGTTAGACTAGTGGCAAGGAGTTGTCTTCCTAAGCCAAAAGCCGAACTATAATACCCTAAACTACTCTAACGATCGTATGGTGAAATA
>JBBPOI010000702.1:0-10336 GCA_038091355.1 Phylloboletellus chloephorus
GTGGCAAGACCAGCTTACCGCCACAAATAATCTGGCCATGAACAGCGTCTGCCTTCCGGTGCACGTCGTCGTCGTCCTCCGCCGTCTGTCCACACTCTCACTGGCAAACCAATCGTTTCTCTCATGCGCACAGCCCACCGGCCACGGCGAACGTCAGACCTCCGTCTCGCTCCCCGGCGGACAGAGTCAAGACACTATTCATCGCTTGATGAACAATCCTATACTCTTCGATCCCGCCAGAGCCCCGCGCTATCCTATCGTGCTCTGCCATGGTATGCGCCATTCCATCGTCGTTCCCTCGCTTGACCTTTTCCGAGGCCTGTATGGATTCGACGTCAGGGGTCCGGCGGCGTTCCCTAGCCTGCGTTTTCATTACTGGTCGGCAGTACTATCGATACTGAAGAACAAGCTCGGCGCCGATGTCATCGTAACTGCAGTACCCGGGTAAGACCCACAGATCTCTTAAAACCCCCATGCTCAATGTTCTCAAAGAACTGGTTCCATTGCGTCCAGGGCGGAGAATCTCGATCGCATCCTTCAAGATAAAGCGCGAGGACGAGGCATCAATCTCATGGCCCACTCGATGGGTGGCCTGGATTGTCGACAATTGATAACCCACGTTCGCCCAACTGTGTACGTCCCCCTATCGTTGACTTCCATAAGTACACCCCACCGCGGAAGTCCTTTTATGGATTGGTGTGCGGTAAGCCTTATTTCATCAATGCTACCTAGAAATTACGACGACGAAATCAAAACGACCAGCAATATCTCGGTCTTGGAAGGCGTCAGCATGAATACACGAATCAGCGCTCTGGTCACGCTGAGCAACAAGCCCAACTACCGTCGGAGCCTATGTCGTCGACAGAATCAAACGGCGCGTCCGAGAAACGCGAAACCGCTTTCCGTCTGTCGCTATCTACCCTTCCTTCCTCATTCACCACCCTCCTCCTTTCGCTCCTCGACTCGCCGGCATATGCGAACTTGACGACCTCGTACCTGAATGATGTGTTCAACCCAGCGACTCCCGACGATCCTCGCGTCAAGTACTTCAGTGTTGGTTCACGTATCGACGAAATGAACATTTGGCATCCTCTATGGCTTCCGAAGACGGTCCTCGACGACGCGGAGAGGAAAGCCAAGGAACGGCTGAAACCAGCAGCTGGAGATGAGTCTCACTGCTCTACCGTCCCACCATGGGAACATGAGAACGACTGGGGAAACGATGGCTTGGTGACTGTCCAGAGCGCTCGATGGGGAGAATTTCTTGGTGTCTTAAACGGGTGTGATCATTGGGAAATAAGGGGAGCGCGAGGGATGGAGATCAACGTTGACCTGCCCGCGGTACAATTAAACAGCATCACGAATCGCGTTGCCGGAGATGGTTGGGCATTAGGGGACTGGTCAAGGTTTATCGGCGCATGGAGGAGACAAGATAAAGCCTCTTCAGCAGGCCTCGAGCTCGCCCGGGTTACCAGAGTGGTTTCGTCTCGGCGGGAAACCAAGGAAGAAACAGAACGGATCAGACAAGATGGTCGCAACGATCCCGTTGTCAAGGCTTCGACTGACAAGCTCTCCGCAGTTTTTGACTGGATCATTGAACACGTTCCTACTACGTCGGGAAGTTCTTCCCCTCCAAAGGACAAGCTCCTGCGCCAAAAAACTGTCAAGGACGACCTAGCAACCAAGCTAGACTTGGAGCGGTTTTACGTAGCTTTGACTCGCAAACTGTACGACGAGGGTCTCTAGTGTTATTATCATGGAGTACCAGGTTCTGTCGCCAGGAACAGGACTTATTGTACAACCAGGCGTGCTGACATTATTTTCGATGGATTCCACGTTACAACATGCCCGAGGTAAACACACGTCGACCCATTCTAGCTGGCGAGGTCACGAGCAAAGTGGAAAAAGTCCACGTTCGAACCGTTAATGCGATACTTGTAGATCTGACAAGAAATATCCATCGTGAATGCATCAGTAACATATCGTGAAAATCTTACAAAGTGCGAGGCAACCCAGCTTGAGAACAGTGCCCGTTGATAAGGCTCCGGAAGTCTCTCAAGCAAGGTATCAAGGCCAATCCGATCGACCAATGTCCTCGGGATTGCTTTGCGCATGACGCCCTTCCTGCTTGGCAGATCATCGAACAAGTCCGAGTTTTCAAGCTCAGCTTGGAGATTGTTGAGAGAACTCGAGAGCTCGTCGGAGATCTGGGTGCGTGGCTTCGCTCCTTGAAGACGGGAATGCTCACGCCAGATGCATAGGAATTCAGCAGCTGCATTCTCCGTAATCTTGGCTTGAATATCTTTGACGTAGTTCTGGTAGAACTCAGAGGGCTTCCCATTCTTGAATATCATGAGATCGACATATTCCTGGGTTGACAGCGCAAGACCGGCAAGCACTTCGAGAGACGAGCTAGTTACACCACCTGAGAAGGCTCAGACGAAGTCGAGTGCGAGGGAGAGGACAGGCTCACCCTTGTTCGTGCTGGAATCCTTGAACAGGACGACCTTGCGTTTCTCCAAGTGGAAGCGCGCTTGTTGCGTTATGAACAGATTGGCACCCTCGACGATGTACTTGAAATGAGGTTTGCCCTCTGTATCGGTTAATGCAGCAACATTGGATATGTTTACGGCCTCAGGGCGCCCGCCGCAAGGCACAAATAAGTCCGCCTTGAATCTGAGATGTGCCCCATTCCTGAAATCTGTGCCATCGAGGACAATCTCACCGGCTAGTTATCAGGTCAATCAGGGGAACTCAGAAAAGGGTCCAAACAACTACGTACAAGGCAGCCTGACGTCTTGGTCCTCGACCTTGACAAGGTACCCGTCCTTGCTCAACTTGGACTTGTCGAAGTTCGCAACGGGTACCCTCAACTTGGCAAGGCGAACCAGCTCCTCACGGTTAATGCCAGCAGGATCTGCGAGAACACCACTACCATCAATAACCGCGATAGTCTTGTCCGAACTGAGTAAGATCTCGTCTACGTTTATCCCATCAGGAAGATAATCACTAGGTTAAATGCGTGTAACTTACTTGAGCCTAGATCACCGTCTGTCAACCAAAACTCTGGTCAGAACATCCTCTGATACGAAACAAGATTTACTCACCAGGACCACCAGTCTGTACCTTGGTCACATCCTTCTCTCTGAGACCAAGCTGTTTGCATATACCCAACACGTACTGCCGGATTGACAACGAGGTCATTCCATACGTATCGTGAGGTACACCACCAAGGCGCTCGGCACTCTTGCCAGTGGTGAAAGACTTCCACCACTTCTCTGCACCGCGGTCACGAGCATGTACTGAGGAAAATGTCAGACCTGCGGAACTAAATTTGCAAGCAAGGTCCTTTACTTGCTGCCCAATCCATCATATCCGCGGTACCCTCTGGAATACGACTCGTCACCACGACGCATAAGTGAGAAAGCAAGTAAACTAACCATCGGGTCCAAAGAAGAGCAGCTCGGCCTTACCATAAAGATCGACCAGACGCTCCTTGATTCCGGGACTCTGTCCAGGGATTAACAAATCTATGATGGCCTGCGAGTTTGATTAGAAAAATGCCACGATCAATCCACGACACCTACATCTACGTATTTTTCGAAACAAAGTCTTGGGCTGGCTCCGAGGCTAAAGAGTAGTATTGCTCAACTCTCATGCATGTAATCGGACGTGAACAACATACGAAGGCAAAATAGTCCCCTTGGCGCCTCCTTCAGGTATATCTTTGTTCTTCAACGACTGCGTCGAAGCTAAGCCGTAATTCTCGTCGAACAGCATCCTCTGGTTGATTGAATAGTTCCTACAAAACGGTAAGGGGGGGTGTTCGCAACGTTTTAATCCACCCAACTGACTCCTTATTCCTAGACATAACGATACGAATACCGCCACGGGCGACATTTCTGAAGCGAATGTGGAATCCACGGAATTCATTTCCAATGACAAAGAACATGCCAAATGGTTTTTTTGGGTATTCAACTTCTGGCAGGAAATCTGGCGCAAGGCGGAATGAAAGAGCAACTTTGGTTGGCTGATAGAAGTTGGTCTTGAGGACGTGCCTAGAGCCAAAGGCATCAACACGATTTCTCCATCGCAAAACGAATATCAAACGCGCTTGTTGAAAATCAAGAAACTTTCAAGAACTTGCAAATCCTGCTTGTTAGGAACTGTACGCCTGATTTTGTCGTACAACTCCTCATCTGAAAGAGGCTGAGTAGTCTGCAAACGCTGGTATGACAGGGTAGGCCTAGTACAGTAGTCAGATATTCACTCAACGACTTTGACAGGAGACGAACATGAGAGATGCATCAGGGACGGCAGGGTAGTGGACCATGGCAAAGTTTACGTAGAGCAGGCGGATCTACGACGCCTTTTAAAACAGTTATCGGGATTGTATGAGACACCCACCAGTTCCGAATGGGCATGGATGACCTGGGCGATACTCTCACGTGTAAACGTCTCTTCTCTGAAACGCCTCTTGATGTCGTTAAGGACCTCTGCATGAAGGGGGTTCGACTCGTCCAGGATGTTCCTAAGATGGAGGTATGCAGGCCCGAGGCGGTTGCAGAAGTGTTGTGCAAAGACCCATCCACAGTCTAATGGTAGAAGAAGTCAGCATCAAATCCAGACAACTCGGTTAAAATACCGACAAGCATACGTAGCTTCCTGAACAGCGTGGTTGGAGTTCTCGGGATTGAGGAAGAATGGATTGTCGGGAAGGCAGTAAAGCAGTGAGGCTTCCTTCATCACTTGGAAAATCGAGCTCTCGATCGGGGCGGCAGTGGAATTAGGTACCGGATTGAGGTAGAGGGATATGACGGTGACTCCATTGGAGAACTGTTCCACATACTTGCGAGCCGAGTAAAGCTGGTAGTAATGGTAAAGATTGGAAAGAGCGCTATTTATGGGGATCGGTGATTACAAGCAAAGGATTAGGAATGAAAGCGTGCCTGAAGAACCGAGAGGTTCCACCCATCTTGTAGCCGATGACGAGACGCCTCTCGCGAGTACCCTCGACCTCGAAGACTTCCATGACAGGACCATAACGGCTTTCGACCTGCCACATTATCCTTTGGTAGATCTCGAGCGTGTTTTCGCTGGCTTTCTCGAGGAAAACCTGATCAGAGACAGTGCGGATGTCCGTACGTCCATTAGTACGAGTTGATGGAGACTGGGCAGGGAAGTGACACTTTGTCACGAAATAGCAGCGGAGTTGTTGGGAGGCAGTTGCGGAAATGGAACCGGCGGAGCGGAATGTTTCGAGACGGAAACAATTGGATGGCGTAGAGTTGTCGAGGAACAGCGAGTCGATCCTAGCGCGAGCGGGTGATCAGTGGAAGCAGGGTGGTCAGATGGCTAAAAATACCTAGATTCACAAGTAGCTCCGGGGCCTTCGGTGGAAGTCAAACCAGGGGGACTGGTGTGAATAAACGTAGCACCGTTCCCCTTGTTGTCAATGCGTTCGAGGTCGATGATAAGCTTGTTCGGGTCGTGTTTGGTGAAGGCGAATACTTTGGCGCCAAAGAGGGCGATAATGTGATCGGAGATCACGGAGAGGGATTCGTTCTGGAAATAGGTGTCGTCGATGCCGAGGTGCGAGTAGAACCAGTTGACCTCGTTCGCGACGAGCTCGCGGGGGATGAAGCCCTTGGGACAGATCAGGAGCTGATGTGGGTGTCGACGTAGCAATGATGGTCACCTTGGCCGCGACGTCAGCCTGGACTTTGGCGCGCTGCTCTTCCTTGCCTTTGAACACGGGCGTAGTGTATCCGGGGAGGTTCTTGACGCGCTGCAAAGATGCTTCGCTGCTCGTCCGGGAGGAGGGGATGGAGCTGTAGGGCCCGCTGGGGGGCAGAAGGTGGTGCATGACGGGATCCTGCATCACGCCGGGGTGTGGTTCTGGTGTGTCTGAGTGGGAAAGGAGGATGAGTGGTGTTGGAAACATGCGGCTGATATTTATACCTCAAGTGTGTTTGCCTAGCCCGCATCAGTCACGTGAGACGACAGGGTAAAGTCGGCAAGTCCGACTGACAACGCCCCGTTTCTTGTCTGCATGGTCGCTCGAATTTTGTCCGTGTCGCTGGCTCGTGCGCTGCGTCCTGTCAGTTTTCTGCTCCCCTCCCCGTCTCCAAGTCTGACACACCACAGCGCCAGGCGCGGTCGTTCGCAACCGCCGTGAACGTCCTCGCACCCATCACCGAGACCACCACGCTCCCAAATGGTCTCACAGTTGCAACAGAGTCCCACCCACATGCACAGACCGCTACCGTCGGTGTTTGGCTAGATGCGGGCTCGCGCGCCGAGACCGACAAAACAAACGGCACAGCCCACTTTTTGGAACACATGGCTTTCAAGGGAACGAGCCGCAGAAACCAACACGCTCTCGAGCTCGAGGTGGAGAATCTCGGCGCACACCTGAACGCGTATACCTCCCGTGAACAAACCGTTTATTACGCCAAGAGCTTCCGCAAGGACGTCCCCATTGCTGTCGATATCATCAGCGACATCCTCCAAAACTCCAAGTTGGAGAACGTTGCTGTAGAGCGCGAGCGGGATGTCATCCTCAGAGAACAACAGGAGGTCGACAAGCAACTTGAAGAAGTTGTCTTTGATCACCTCCATTCCGTTGCATTCCAAGGTATATCTCCGCTTTTCCCCTTCACGCAATTGCTTACACCCCGTAGCTCATCCCCTTGGCCGCACCATCCTCGGTCCCAAAGCCAACATTTTATCAATCAAGCGTGATGATCTCGTGAATTACGTCAAGACCAACTACACCGCTGACCGCATGGTGCTGGTCGGCGCAGGTGGTGTTGTCCATCAGGAGCTTGTAAAACTCGCCGAGAAGCATTTCTCTTCTCTTCCTGTCTCCTCCAACCCTATACCCCTCGGTCGCTTTGCCCACCCCCGAACCGAATTCGTTGGTTCGGAAGTTCGCATCCGGGATGACGATCTTCCTTGTGCACACGTCGCTATAGCCGTTGAGGGTGTGGGCTGGAGTTCGCTTGACTATTTCCCCATGCTGGTGATGCAATCAATTATGGGGAACTGGGACCGCTCTTTGGGCGCTTCCCCTCTACTGTCATCCCGTCTCTCTCATATCATTTCTTCGAACAACCTTGCCAACAGCTTCATGTCTTTCTCCACATCTTACTCGGATACTGGCCTGTGGGGTATCTACTTGGTGTCGGAGAACCTCATGAACCTTGACGATATGGTCCATTTCACGCTCAAGGAGTGGACACGCATGTCTATGGCGCCTACCGACATTGAGGTCGAGCGTGCTAAAAGCCAACTCAAAGCCGGCCTTCTCCTTAGCCTGGACGGAACCACCGCTATCGCTGAAGACATCGGCCGACAGCTCGTCACCACTGGTCGCCGTATGACACCCAAGCAGATTGAAAATTCCGTCGATGCTGTTACTCCTGAGGAAATTAAGCGCGTGGCTCAGAAGTATCTGTGGGACAAAGATGTATGTACACTGCCCTACACCTTCCGTGATGTATACATACTCATAGCTTCGCACAGATCGCAGTTGCGGCTCTCGGACCCATCGAGGGCCTCCTCGACTACAACCGTATGCGGGCAGACATGTCTTCAATGATATATTAAGGTATTCTGACCCTTGATAGCCCCTCCCTGTGTGTCTAAGCATCTTGCGGGAACAATGACCACTGCTTGGTGGCTAGACGATACTATTTTCCTGTAGTTCCTGCCGAAGTCTTACTTAGAAGGGGACACTTTTACTGCCACTATTAGTACTGCCGCGAAGTGAACTGAAGTGAAGCATAGCGAATTTCGACTCGGAGCTGGCTCTCATGAACTGGAACGAAGTCCGCACCGAATTCACTTCGGGGTGTGGGGAATGGAAGTCGCCAATTTGCATTCAATTGTATAAACATGCGACGAGGGTAGCTGTCCAGACGACAAAATACCACTAACTCTGGAGGGCCCCGGGCCCACGGAGAACCTAACAGATTCTTCCTTGTTGAGACCTAGACAGTACACTTAATGTCTCCAGTCGTTGGGTAGAACGAATGGAATGGGAAGGGTACAAAGACGAGACGATATATATACATGCGTGAATGTTGGTATTCCAACTGGGTTTGGCGTTGTGTTCCAATACTCCTCCTCGACGCTAAAACCGTGGATAAGGGAAGTGAAAGAAGGGGAAGGAGGGCGAAATGATGAAGGAAAGAAAAAAAAAGGTGAAGGTACATAATCGAACGGAGATCCCGACTCTGATCTGAATACTCCTCCTCGCAAGGGAAATCGGTTTAACGAAGGCCGATGGCCAGGCGGGTTTCGACGAAATGAGGTCGGGGCCGGGCCTTGGTAAACGCGTCGGCGGTGTTGTCTTTGGATGCGACACGGTGTAGCTGGATTTGGCCGTTGGCAACGCATTCGCGAAGGAAATGGTAGCGAACGTCGATGTGTTTCGCTTGGGCGTGTAACGAGGGATCTTCGGAGAGGATCATGGTGCCGTTGTTGTCACATAATAAGGGGGTTGCAACGGCGGATGGAAATCCTATACCGGCAAGTAGTTGGCGGAGCCAGATGAGTTCCCGAGAAGCCTCGCAGGCGGCGACATATTCAGCCTCGCAGTGGATAACGTTACGATGGGTTGTTGTTTGGCGCACCAGGTGATGATGCCGGAGACAGTATCCGCTGATGCTTTTTCGTGTAGATGAACAAGCCGCAAAGTCGCTGTCGGCAGAGCCAAGTAGCCGGTTTACGTGGTCGCCTCCGAGGTGTAAGCGTAAGTTTCGCGTACCTTTCAGGTAGCGTACGACGCGCTTTGCGGCCTCCCAGTGTGTAGTGCGGTAGCAATCTAGGAATCGGCACAGGGTGTGTACGCTGTACGCGATGTCTGGGCGAGTGCCGATGGCGAGATACATCAAGGATCCGACGAGGGAACGGTAAGGGGTACGCGCTAGGCTGAGTTGTTCTGCGGGTTCTGCGGGGGATTCGGGGCGAGTGAGACGAAGGCCGGGGTCCATAGGGGTGGCGACGGGGTGTGAGTCCTCGAGTGCAAATTGGTGAATGATACGGTCTATGAGCGCGGTTTGAGATAGCGAAATGGAACGCGAAGGGCGGTCACGTT
Source organism: Phylloboletellus chloephorus (assembly GCA_038091355.1). Taxonomy (NCBI): domain Eukaryota; kingdom Fungi; phylum Basidiomycota; class Agaricomycetes; order Boletales; family Boletaceae; genus Phylloboletellus; species Phylloboletellus chloephorus. Next base: position 9,104 of record JBBPOI010000702.1, read on the forward strand.
CTATGGCAATGCCGATGCAGAAACGAGCGGGTTCGAGATCGACGATATCCCATATTTGGCCTGATCACGGAAGTGAGTGATAGAACTTTTCGTGTCTCCGAGCATAAAGAAATCGTCCACGTGTATGGCGATGATCATGATGCCGTGTTCGTCCTGGCGAAAATATACACAGGGCTCGCACTCAAGGCACTTGAAGTTCCATTCAGTCATGTGAGTGTGTAACGTGCGATTCCAGACATGTCCGCCCTGTTTCATTCTGTAGAGTCCCTTTTTCAGTTCCCAGACATAGTCTTCCATACCAGGTTCGACGAATCCCTCAGGTTGTTGCATGTAGCATACTTTGTCGTTGTCTAGTAGGCCATGCAGGTATGCCGTTTTGACATCCATCTGGTCGATGTTAGAAATGGCTATTTTCTACACAGTCGCTCACACTCCTAAGCAGTGATTGTTGAAGCAGGCTAGGTGTTGCGTAGGGAAAGCGGTGGCTTACCTGGTTACGACTTGTGCTGAGCAAGTAGTGGTTAGAGGTCAAGAGAGCTCTATTGTGGCGCTTACAGCAGCCAACCTTATATACGTTACAAAGTGTGTGACATGTCACAGATGCGACTTGCTAACTACTGTAACGGAGTTCTGCATAATGTAGTAAATAAATAACTACATGGGAATATAAATTTATACATAGCACGTAAGGCCATGTTCAACACTCCCCCTCACTAAGCAGCCGATGAGGCGCGTAAGTGGAATGGCGCTTTACGCAGCCTGTGGTGAATCATAGAACTCAAGTCCGAGTTGTTCCCGACATTTGATGAAATTAATACGACCAAGCCCCTTAGTAAGCATATCGGCAGGATTGCTGGTTCCCTCAATGAAGAAGAGCTCAATCTTCTTCTCGGTAATCCAGTCGCGTATACCAAACCATTTTACCTCAACATGTTTGTTTCGGCGTTCTGTGATAGGATTTGAAGCAATGAAGATCGCCCCCTGATTATCACAGCAGATTGGTAGTGGGCGAAGGGTATAACCCATTTCCTGCATGAGATTGCGAATCCAAGTGAGCTGACGACCGCAATCAGACAGTGCCATAAATTCTGCTTCCGTAGAGGAATAAGCAAGAGTCTTTTGCTGGTGAGAGTTCCAGCTAAAGGTGGCACCGGCGAGCTTGATGAGCCAGCCTGTCTGAGATCGTCTAGTCGTTGGGTCTGAGGCCCAGTCAGAGTCCGTGCATGCGGTAAA
>JBBPOI010000703.1:0-10334 GCA_038091355.1 Phylloboletellus chloephorus
AACCTTTTAACGCAGGTACTAGCGACGTGACAATGTGGGGTAATCACGCGAACCCCCCTAGTTACCAGAAACTAGGAACTCCGGTAGTGCACTATCCGGTCGAGCAACGTTATCCTTATTTATTACGATGGACAACTGTATATGCAGCAGTGGGATCCGAGTTGCTTTCTCGGGGACTTCACGCGTCCAACGGTTCTCCCTAACCCTGGGATCCGGGTTGCCTTTCGGCAGGTGGTAACAGAGAATCGAACGCTCGAACAAATGTCCGAACGTCGAGCAAAGTAAAAAAGGGTAAAGAGAAAGGTTGAAAGGTAGTCTTGGAATAATATCAGACACCGTCCGAAGATCGACTCAAAAAGCGAGTGCGATGATTCCGAATAGAAATGAATATTTCAAGACTAAAGACTTTACACGATGTTCTTACACTACTTATATACTATGCTACATGCGGATACAACGAAGCTACAACGAAGCAGTGATGTCATTAATAGAAGACGATAGAACGTCCTAGAATGATCTGTGATATAGTGAAAGGCAAAAATACAGTCTGGATCATGACAGAACGTCAGGCGTTCTGTGTCGAGGAAGTGTGTATGTGTTGGGGTGAGGCTTACACAACGACCTCGAACGCGGGCAAGCCCAAGTGTTACGCGAAGCGTATCTTGATACCTTCGACGTAGGATCTGAAACTAGATGGGCGATACTCACGAAGAGACCGACGTCCGCTAGTTTAGCAAAGGAGGAAGATCCAAGAGCAAGGGCTTGATGAGCCCTGGAACGAAGTCAAGGACTTGAGGAGTCCTGGTACGAAGGTCAAGGGCTTGGCGAGCCCTGGTGCGAGATCAACGGGTTGGGGAACAACCCAGGGACGAAGGTCTTCGATGGGGGTCGAAGGATTGCGAGATGAATACGCTTGTATTGCATAGATCAAGAATGAGGACTAGGTACAAGCAGGTCTACTATTTGTACGTTGAAAGATTACGCACGGACCAAGATAAGAATAGTACCGTGTCAACCAAGATACCAGATCAAGGGATGGAACTCGTTCTGAAACATGTAAGAAGAACGAGGGAAGAAACCTTGTCTGAAACGTGTAAAAGAAACAAGGGATAAAACCCTATCTGAAACATGTAAGAGGAAAAGGTTTAAGATCCAGATCGTACCTGGCCGCATCTGAGATCTGTCAAGTGAAACTAAAATACGAAACTGAATGTTAAGTATAAGGACGAAGAGTTATAGTACTTAATGGGACTTCGACTGTATAAGAAGAAGTCAAGACGAAGGAAGAAAGACTTCGACTGTGTAGGAGGAAGTCAACCTGAAAGAGAAAGACTTCAACTGTATAGGAAGAAGTCAAAGCAAAAGAGAAAGGGAAAACAGATGAATCGCACTCAATGGGATTTCGACTGTAAGAAGAAGTTAAAGTAATCAAAGAAAGGCTTCGACGGTGTAGGAAGAAGTCAAAGCAAAGGAAAATCGTAACACCAAGCGTGGGCCTAAACAAATGTCATCAGATTTGGTCCAGACTTCTCCAAGATCAACTGACAACACGCCTTCAAAGAACAAAATCCCACCTCGTCCATCTACGTCACCTACGATGGTATACCGATGGCATCCTTTCTTACAACTGCTGAAGAGAATAACGGAGCCATGCGAACTCGGCACAGGGGAGGGCAACATGTTCGGGGCCTGGGAGGCAGAGATGCACTTTTTTTCCTGAACGACACACGCTTCGTCACCTTTCTGGGAGTACTGTGCCATAATGTGCCTCCTTGTTACACGCAAATGGGCTAGAATTAATACTAGTACATACACACACCCAAGGTCCTGCGGCCGGACCTGGACCCTCGGGAGTAAACGTGGATGGGTGTGGAAGCTTGTAGTACCTCAGAAAAGCTCTACATCCTTGTCGAGGTCATCCCAACAAGGAAGACCCAGTTTCATGGGGAAATCCGCCCACAATTTGTCTCTGATGATCTCATACCTTCTCGCTAGTGCTGCCTTACATGGGCCGCAGAAAGTGCTCTCCCAGGTACGCGACCAGTCTGCAAAAGGACACCTGATCTTTTGAATATGTATCAGTGCGCAGTGCAATCCAATGATGCATGAATTGTGATACTGTGACTGGTTGTAGCAGGCAGCCGCTGGACTGGCTAGAGACTGAAACAGCTCTCTCTGGACTTCCGCGAGGTAGTGTTGACCAAGCAAGCAGCATCGCTGGCTGGCAGCAGAGAGTGTATACCTGACGCCATCATGCTCGTAGCCATCGATGATGCTTGACACCGGGCAAGCAACACAGCAATAGAGCACCGCCACTGTAAATGAAGAGAGGAGGCCAATTTCGTGCGCGATGTTCATGATCGTGAACTGAAATGGGTCGGTTCCGCTGACACGAGGGTACAACCTGCTCGGCTGTAATGCGGATATCGTGGGTCCAAACGCCCGTGGGGGCATATCGAGGGTGACTCTCTTCATGGCTTCCTTGGACAACTGTGGTATGGCATACTTTCTGCCCAAGCGCGCAAATGCCACCAGGACAGTGACAGGCATAAGTTCATCGTCGAAGAAAACAAAGCTACCATGGTTGTTGGTCGTTAGAGTTGCCCCCCAGTCGTGAATCAAATGTGGGCGAAAGCTATGACCATACCTCCTATCATATAGGGCTTTAAGCACTATCTGAACGTCGGTGGCCGCGTCGTGGAGGTGTATGACGGGACAGTTTTCTATGACCTCTTTCTCTGCTTCATTGGAATGAGGGCAAGAAAACATGTCTTTGAAGACCTCGGAATAAGAGCTCAGGACGCTCCGATGGACGCGGAAGTATTTCCCTTCGACGGCGAGGACGACATTGCCGTCGTCCAGCCACGGTTCCAGGCGATCTGGATGGGCTTGCATGACCTGATCTGAGTCTTTATCTTTACTTGAGCAGGCGAAATGGTTCAAATGTGAGCGTTTAGTAGGTGGCTCGGCAAACCTTAATCCCACAACTGTACAGTACTCCCCTCCCCCGCCCCTCGTACCCATCGACCGAGTTTCCCCCCCAACCAACCAACTCGTCGACGACATGGGAAAAGGTGCGTCGTGCGTCCCTCCCGCCCCCTTCGAACGTGCCCAACCAGTGTGTTCGCCCGCACAGTCCACGGATCTCTCGCGCGTGCCGGCAAGGTCAAGTCGCAAACACCCAAGGTCGAAAAGCAGGAGAAGAAGAAGAACCCGAGAGGCCGCGCAAAGAAGCGCATGCTCTACAACCGCAGGTGGGCATTTACTTCCCCCCCCCGGACGAAGAGAAAGAAAAACGCACGGACGCTGCGCTGACGGTTAGCACAGATTCGTGAACGTCACGACGGTCCTCGGAGGCAAGCGGAGAATGTGAGCGTCCCCCAGGCCTTCTCCATTTATCTGACCGTGACGCGCTCGCTAGGAACCCCAACCCAGAAAAGTAATCTGGTCCTGTACCCGTACATGGCCATGTTCCACGTCTCCATCCGCGGTGGAATGGCCTTGGAGTGGGTGAAGGAAGGCTGGCAGAGCGTCGCCCGCGAATCACCACTCCCTCGTTTTCATACAACGCATACTCTACTCTTTATTCTCCTCCGCATTGCCTTATGCTTTGATATGCGCTCTGACATGCCCAATCCACATGATTCAAAAACTCGAGCTCGATGTGTGATGGCGACAGTGCTACCATCGACTCCAAATTGCGCAGGCGACAGCGACGACATCTCTCATCTCCGACACATCATGCACCCTGACCACGCTAGCGCCCTGTTGGACGGCGCACGCCACAGCAGCCGCAGTGGCCCACCCTCTCTCCTCGCCCGTCGTCTTCCGTCCCTTGTACATCCCCTCCGGATCAGGCTGCTCCAACACGGCACCCAACAACGACTTCCTCGACGCCCCGAGTAACACCGGATACCCAGCGAGCGCGTTCCCCGGTTCCTCCGCAGTGATCACCGACATCTCGCGCAACAGCGCGAACTGCGCCTCGGTCGGCTTGCTGAAGCCGATCCCAGGATCCACGATCACGAGCCACCGGCGCACCCCTCCCCGCCCCCGCACGATCGCGTCCACCTTCCGCCCCAACTCCGTCCGCACGCCTTCCACCAGCCCGCCCGCGTAGTCGTCGTACTCCTTGTCCGCCCCCGCGTCGCCCCGGGAATGCATCAACACGACGGGCACCCCCGCCTCCCGCGCGACCCCGCGCATCTTCGTGAGGTGGTCCTCCGCGGCGGAGCCGGACGCTGCCTCGCATCCCCCCGCGAACGCGCGCACGTCGTTGATGCAGTTCGCCCCAGCCCGGATGGCCTGCTCGGCGACTGCCCACCGGAACGTGTCGACAGAGATCAGCGCGTTCCGGACGTCCTCGTCCGCGTGTGCGCGAACGGCCTCGATGACGGGGACGACCCTTGCTATCTCTTCCTCGGTCGAGACAAAGTCGGCACCGGGACGGGTGGAGTATCCGCCGACGTCGATGATGTCTGCGCCGGAAGCGACGGCGGCGGCTGTGTACGCGATGGCGGAGGGGAGCGTGTTGTACTTGGCGCCGTCGGAGAAGGAGTCGGGCGTCACGTTGAGCGTCGCCATGAGGTAGGTTTTGCGAGGTCGACGATTTGCTCCCGGATTCGTCGAACACATCGTCCAGTGCTTTACCGTGGGGGGGACCTGCAGGCTGTCTCCGACGAAAGGGTGTTTCGGGAACGGGATTACTTTGAACATGGGGAGGTCGTCCTCTTTCTGAGTGGACACCAATTCGCGGAGCAATGTGCGTATGGTCTTGTGATGCGCGGGATGTACGAAATGCGGTATCATGCTATTTCAAAGAACTTGGTTCTGGTCGTGCAGGTGGATTCAGTCGGGTGACTCACTCGTTCAGAGGCCGGAGAACAAACTCGCGTTCGCAAACTCGTGGATGAGGAATGACAAGCTCTCCGATCAGGTTGTCCAAGGTGGCCCTGCTGTCTTGAGGGCGAGTGTCGAATAGTTGATCGTCATAAGTTATAATATCGAGATCAACAGCACGAGGACCATAACGAGAACCGGGCACTCTGCCTACCGCCGTCTCTATTTCCTTCACCAATCGGAGTAATTCCTTGGGAGAAAGGTTGGTCTCGATCTAGGACCAGGCACTCGATCGACACGGATACGGCAGGAAGGTTAGAACCGAGACGCACCATGCAAGCACAGTTGGCAAACCGAGGTTGGTCAGTGACATACATCGGGGCGGTCTCGTACATGAAACTTGTATCCACGACCGACACCTTCGCATCATGGGCTAGATCGTTGAGCAACGACGTCGGATCTTCAAGGAGACGCAGCGCAGTCTCTATGTTTGCAAATCTGTCGCCTAGATTCGAACCCAGCGCAACGGCGACAGAGTGCAAGGGTGAGCCACCACAGGAACGGTCCATCGCCTTTGTCTCAAGGCTCGTAGACGCTGGTGGGAAGACGTCGGGAAAGTCTTCTTGCCGCCGAGTTATCTGGACCTGAGCAGAATCCGCGAGTCGCAACGCCATCGGTTTCGAGATCTTGACAGTCACCTCGTCCTCCGCGTCTTTTGTGTATTCCAGAACATGACACGCGACGGCGGAAACGAGTGCCTCCACGGTCAAGAATTCCGAGGGGCCGAATTTCTACACAGTGCGCGCGCACGTCAGCGCCTCGCCAACTTCGTAGCAGTGATACGGCTCTGCGTACTTGGCGAACGGACGTCGAGAGGGCGAGGAAGGGGAACGGCCCTCGCGACGACGTGGTCCTCGGGTGCCGCTGGACGGCGATGTCGAACAGGAGTGGCTGTTTCCCAGTGCGTTCCCGAGGCGTCACACCTATGATGGCGGGGAAGCTGAGCCCGTTGAGAGCGCACTTGTGCATGCCTGTCGACGTCTGATCGCGCCTCCGCGTCATCTCGATAGTGAAGCGAGGAGCAGTCTCTGGCTGTGTGGCGACGACACTCGCCTCGTGTACGTTGGGGTGCGAACGAAAGAGCACGTCGAATGCATGATCGATTAGGGCTTCGAGAGACGTATAGCACGTCTTGGGGAGGGTCACCGTGAGCGTCGAATACACGGAAGAATAGTTGACCGAATAAGTGAGGTCGTCTGAAGCCGCAGTCCTTGATATATCGTGTGGGATGACCACAGATAGTAGAACATCCTCTTTGCTGTCGCGAGAGAGAGACAATGTGAGCCGGAGCTCGTTGATGTGAATGGTGTCCCTGGAACGAGTCAGTATGAAGTAGACTGGAACCCACAATCGCAGTACCGGCTCATGATGGTAACGAATCAAAGCTCGTCACGTCTCTTCATCATGAGCGCGTTGCAGCAGCTCGCGACATACCGCTCACAAAACACGCGGGCATCACAGGACATCTTCGAGAAAGGCGTGCTTATACTCGAGAAGAATGCTGTCAAGAAAATGGGAGACGAGAGTGCGTTGTCGGTCGTGTCTGCGCGCTCACTCGCTGACCACCTCACCTCGGCAGGCTGGGCATTTCTGGAGCAGCTCGCACTCGCTGCCATAGACGTCGGGCGCGTGGACGTCGCAGACGTACGTACGTGTGTCCCCGAGGGTCGAATCCTTGCGCTCATAAGCGTCGACAGCAATGCCTACGGTCACTCAACGACCAGTTCCCCAGTTCACCGCGAGTAGACTGCCTCACGGGCATCCGCTTGGAAGCCACCGCGACTCCAGAGATCGCTCTCAAGTACTATGCAGAGCTGTTGGAAGCTGACCCCACCCACTCTGTATGCGTTCCCATGTTTTGCCGACTGCGTCTTCTAACACCTTCTCCCCGTCATCCAAGGCGATATGGAAGCGCCGCATCTCGATATTGCGAAGAACGGGAAAGATCGACAAGGCGGTTCACGAACTCTCTCAGTACCTCGACACCTTCTACACCGACGTAGAAGGCTGGCTCGAGCTTGCCGACATTTACGCCACTTGCAACCAGTATGCTTCCGTCTCGGGTCGCTCGGGCCTGGATCATGGAAGCTGACGAGCGCGACAGATACAAGTATTCCCTGCAATCTCTGATGCATGTCCTATTGCTTGCGCCGCAGAATCCGTTCTACGTCCTGCAAGCGGCAGAAACGGCATACACGGCCGGCGACCTCCCGCTCTCGCTCAAGATGTGCCTCACTGTGGTAGATATGACTGACGGCGACGACTCCGAGTCGTTAGTCGAATCCACACCCCTTGGGATAACCGTGCGTGCATGGTATGGCGTGAAGCTCGTGCGTATCTTGGCGTGCTGTCCACGGCAGAGAAGGTGACGTTTTCCCCATGTAGTGTACGAGACGCATCGCGCGCGACTCGCGACTCGCGACGACCTCCCCGTCAAATACGACCCCTCCGAAAAACGTCAAGATGCTCGACGAGCTTGCGACGGAGCGTTTGCGGGTCGCATACTCGAGCTCGGGCCAGAAGGGCGAAATTGCGAAAGGGAGAACAGAGGTGTTTGCTTGGGTTGCTGCTCCTTGACCGGCTTTTCTTAGCGAACCTAGTTTGCTCACTGTGAGTATTCGCCTCTGTAGACAGACAGCTTGACTGGTTGAATAACAGAGCAAGCTTGAGCATGTACACAGTAAGCAAGAGGGAGTAAGGAAGTGGTCGTTTCGCCTATATCATATGGACTTTCTGCCATCCAGGACATGCGAAGTACGCGCACACTAGTAGTAGTGGACTCTGCGACATACGAGACTGAAGCAACGAGATTGGGGCACCGATGGAGCAAAACGAAATGGACCAGGTAACGACAGGTATCGGTTCGTGGAGCCACCGTCGATGATACTGGTCAGCGGGAGTGGATGGGGTCCGACCTGTCAGTGGATGGAAAAAACGAGTGAGCGAGTTCGACGCACTAGGACATGTGCTTCTGGAGGACCGGGATAAGTTCATGTGTGCGAGGAACACGGTCTGCGATGCGGGGGTGCCTCAGGGACAAGGATACTCTGGAGGGAGGGGACAGGTCTTGGGGCAACCAACTGGACCCCGCTTTCCATGTCCACAGAGCTCATCCTGTTCTGCAGGGAATGCATTCCCGATTCTTTCTCCAACTCGAAGGGGACGGACTTTCCCTCCGGGGAAGGTATCTCCTCCAGAGTCGTGACCTCTGTTTCGATGACCAAGTGTCCTGATGTTAGAATGGGGACTCGTTTCTTACCAGTGCCGGTGTCTGGGTCCTCGCATGGGTTGGACATGGGTGGTAATGAGAGCGGTGACTGAGGCCGCGATCTCGGGCTGCGCGAGCTGTGGCTGATAGGGGCAGTGAACGGGCGCGGTACTCTCCCGAGTGCTGCTCACCGGGTGCGTCGACGTCGACGCTTTGGTGGACGGGTGAGATGAGGAGGAAGAGCTCTGAGCACACCGTCCTCCGTGTGCTGGGCCGCCGGTGTCATGAGGGGAATGCGGATGATGAAACCACGAACCAACGTCGCACGAACACCGTCGACATGCTCGAATGGAAGCGCGCAGAGGCAGACGTTGGCTATAATATTAATATCATACTCCAGCTGGACATGCATGTTCGGCCTCGGTACAGAAGACTTGGGATAGCGGGACTAGTTGCCCTATTTGGGGTGTCCACGGCCACGACAACACTTTCAGCAACGACCATGTTCTCCGACGAGCTCAAGACACTGCGCCGCCTCGGGTTCCGTCATGTCTGTCTCCGCCGCCTCCCGTGTTCTGGCTGCACTGACGTCCCCCAGCTTCTCCTGCAGATACTCAACTTTGCCTCGGTCATCGCGTCGGGGCTGATGCTGTGGAAAGGACTGGGACTGTTCTTCAACACCGAGTCGCCAATCGTTGTGGTGCTGAGGTGCGCGTGTCCGTCTCCCTCGCAGGACACGGCGTGACTCTACGCGCAGTGGCTCCATGGAGCCTGCGTTCTACCGCGGGGACCTGCTCTTCCTCAGCAACCCCGCAAGCGAACGGTATCACACGGGTGACATCACAGTATACAAGGTGCCGAATGCAGAGATTCCCATCGTCCACCGGGTGCTCGAGACGCACGACATGCCCGTGTCGAACTCGACGCGCAAGTCGCGGAAAGAGAGGTGAGTGGGGCGCGGGCAGCGCTGCACATGTTGACGCGGGGGGGGCAGGGTGGGCAGGTACGGGGCGGGGCCGACGCAGCTGCTGCTCACCAAGGGCGACAACAATCACGTGGACGACGTGGAGCTGTACCAGGGGCTGGAGTTCCTGGAGCGACGCCACATTGTTGGCAAAGTCCGCGGGTATGTGTCTGTCATGTGTGTGCGTGTGTGTGTGCGCGGTGGCTGACCTGCCTGTGCGCAGATTCCTGCCGTACGTGGGCTACGTGACGATTGCGATGGTGGGTGGTTGCGCTGCGAGTGAGCCAGCTGACGGACGCGTTGCAGAACGACTTTCCGCAGCTCAAGTACGCGCTGCTGGGTGGGCTGGGGCTGTTGGCGCTTGTGCAGCGGGAGTGAGTGTTCACACGGTGACGCGCGAGGAGCCGAGGAGGGAGGGCACCACCGGAGCCGCAAAGGAGAGGTTGATCCCTCGCTTCGATCACAGAAGAGGGGCGCACAATTACATAATACATATACAATGTCTCCATGTCCACAACACGCGGACGTCTCCGGGGTCCCTCTCGAGACTGGGTCCATTCCGCAACTCTGGCAGGTGGCAGTCGCGGCCCGTGACGCTCCCCATGGACCCGCCCCTCCTCCCCGACGTCCACGCCCTCCCCGCCCCGCCCCCCTCCGCTGCTGGCCCGTACGTCCTCTCTTCCCCCAGTGTGCCCCCCTCACCGTCCCCAGGCAAATCCGTTCGCGAGTCACCGTCGTCTGTGCAGAGGTCCGTCCTCCCCCCCGCCCATCCCCCTAGCTCACCCCTCTCCCAGTGCAAGCGTCTCAAGCTCAAGTGCGACAGACGCACCCCCTGCAGCTCCTGCACAAAACGCGACACCGTCGCCAGATGTGTTTATTCCCCCGCTGCCGCAGAAAAAGTGTTCGTGCCCCTGTCCTCTCCCTCTCCCCCCTCCTCACCCCTCTCTCAGCGACCTCCACTCTCTCAACAACCGCCTCATCCAAGTCGAGTCCCAGCTCGCCCAGTTCACCGCCCCCGGCGCACGCTCTCATAATTTTTACAACCACCCCCCCACCCCATCCACCCATGCCGATCGCCCCCTTCTCGCTGTCGGTCAATCGGGCTCTTCCCTAGCAATCTCCCTCGACGACATCACCGCGATATGGCTCGACGAGCTCGATCTCACAAAGGATGTCCTCCCCGTTCAGCCCCCACCCTGCCCCTCCTACCCTCCAAGCCATGTCAAGGTCGAGCCGGCCACCCACGCCCCTCCCCGCCCCCGG
>JBBPOI010000704.1:0-10332 GCA_038091355.1 Phylloboletellus chloephorus
TGTATTTAAGTAGGGACAGCTGTGAGTCGATCCCCAGCTTTACAATTTGAGGATTAAAACCCTTGATGCGTATGTGAGTCTCCCCGGCGACCAGGGTTAGGTCCTTTGCACAGTGGGTGACTCCCCTCTATCAGTCAGCTGGGCCCCAAGCTTAAGGGGATGAAGGATCTGTCGCCTGAAGACAGCGAGACTAGCACTTGGCCCACGCTATCCATGCGCTCGTCCGGCGCCATAAATACGGATAATGTTGCTGTCCCCACATAGTGCACAAGTGGGGGTTCCCTGTCACCTTGACATGGGCATCTCCAATTATAGACGATAAATCGAGTCTGGCACCATCCATTTCTGGTCTTCTGCTCTTCTCAGATGCCCGATGCTTTTAGGGCAGTGGGGACTTTGTCCCTGGCTTGGTTATCTTTGTAGTATGGACATCGTAGTAGTATTTAGCACAAGGGCATCTAGGTCATGGCATCACATGGGATTAGGTTTGGCATATGACGCCATTCCTTACACCTACAGCTTGGTTCGATCTATCGTTTTATTACATTGAGGTTTAGTGTGAGCGTCCAGGTCCATTCTTTGGCTTTAGGATTGCCACACAAAGTAGAACGAAGACTTATAGAGGTCTAGAGACAAGCGACAAGGATATATTACTAGGAGTTACAAGGAGGTGATCCGAGTAAGACTAGTGTGAGGAATAAGTCGCTTAAGTATCTGGGTTTATATAGTCCAGCCAAGGGAATACTTCATAAGACAAATTGGTCAAAGATATGATCGCATGGAAACTAAAGATAGGTGGCATGCATGTAATGTCATCGAAGGTTTGAAACGCATGACATTTAGGAGCTGTCAACACGCGAGAACAAAGATAGAGATGACAGATGTCAGGCTGTCGTTGCATGAGAACAATAAATATGATGAAATAAATATTATCCACCAAGACAGGGGCTTAAAGTGAGTGCACAGCAGCTCAAGCTTTGTGTTTCTAGCAATCTGTCTCTGTTTCTCTGTTCCACTGCTCATTTTTATCAGCTCCTTAACAGGACCTTATCTTCACTTGGAATCTGGCCTTCAAAGGTACACTTGTGTCTGATGATATTTGCATCCAGAGTTCCAAGGATAAATTTCTTGGCAGAGAGTAACTCCTGCATTCTCTAAACACCATAGAATATGGTTCATTACAATGTGATATATTCCCAGATGAACAATCAAATCCCCAGATTGTCCAGGATGGTCTCATACAAGAGTCGACTAGGAGCGTGCATCTGGAGATGATGCAAATGTGCCTTTGGACTTTGACCCTTTCTATGACTCCAAGTGCATTTCCGCCGGTGCTCTGCGCCCTGATGAAAACGATGCTCAGACCCGGTAATGTCGCGTTTCTCAGCTGAATATGCAAAATGGGAAGCGAACTCCTAGGCGTATGCCCGCGTATAGGAGAGAGGTGGATGTGGCCGACCCTCTGTATACGGCTGACAGTCCTGCGGCCTGCCGAGAAACTGATGACCTGGTTCCGATGAGTGCACCAGATTTCGTGTACTCCGTCGAAGACGAAAGGGCGCTCGACACGTTCTGTCGCAACGCTTGTGAGTTATCCTATCCGACGACGATGATTTCCGTCGCTGACGGTTGGCAGTCCGAACGACATGGCACCGGTAAGCGGCCAAGTGTCGAACGCGCGGGCGAATCCCAAGGACGATCGTACAGCTCGGGATGTGTGCTATGAAACCGCGTGAGCAGGGGTCGTCGACGCGCAACTGAACATGTATGGCGTGGACAACCTGAAGGTGGCAGGTGTGTTGGGATTGATCGTTTCCGACACTGCAGCCGTCCTGACCGTGCTTCCCGAAACTTGTCCATCTGCCCGACGAAACGTGGGCAATGTACGTCCAGTGCTGCTGTGGGGTACAGTTTGGTGTTGCTGATGGATGATTTGCCAGAACACATACTCGCCTGCGTTGTTGGTCGGGGAGGAGGCGGCGGTCCTGATTGCGCAGGGGAGCTCGCTTGAAGTTGAAAGGGGTGTGGGTGTGTGGTTAGGTTCAAGTTGTATTGTGGATGCACGGTGATTATGACCATCGCGTATTGACCAGCCCTGAATGATATCACGTGACCGCAGTGATATTGGACGAATTTCTCGATTATGTATTCAATTTCTTGATGCGACGCGGAAACAAATCACACAAGGTCGGTCGCTGTCCCGCACGTCCCCCGCGCACTTCACACACCGCCCGGCGCAGGTGCCCAATGTCAGACTTCGTCCCGCTCAGCCCCCCGCCCGCGCACCACGAGATCCCGTCCCCGACGCGTCGTGCGATCGCAGCTCAGACTCGGAAATCGCTCCGAACGCGAGCATGGTAGACCTCTGTCCGCGACCGTTCAGAAGTCTCATTATCTGTGCTACTGGAACCATGGACAAGGTCCGCGCTCGAACCAGCTCCCGTACCGTCGCTCACGCCTCTCTGCAGCCTACGCTCTTCAAGATGGCATTCGAGCTTGGGGCCACGTCCACGAGCGACTTCACGGATCGGGTCACCCATCTCGTCGCAAACTCGCACGGTGGCGCCAAGTACATCGTGCGTTTTCTCCTCCTCCTCCTCCGCTCGTCCTTGCTCACCTCGTCAGTGTGCGCTCGAGCGCAAGATACCCATCATGACCCCGGAGTGGATTCCAGAGGCACATGCGATATGGCTGCGCGGGGATGACGTCGACGTGGAAAACGTGCGCGATATGGCTTTCTCCCTTGACTCTAAAGCTGACTGTTCGTGCCAGAGCGTATCTAAGCACCGGCTTCCCATCTTCTCGGGCGTCGTGTTATCTCTGTCTGGTATGGACGACGTCGACAGGCGCAGCGAGATAACCCGCCTCGTAACAGCGCACCAAGGAGTCTACCTCGAGAATCTCGAACGACCAGTCAAGGTCACGCATCTCCTATGCTCGGGTGACGCAGAGACCGACAAGATGAGATACGCGGACAAGTTCAACAAGCGCAGAGAAGCAAAGATACATCTCGTCTGGGAGGAATGGTTCTGGGACTGTCTCGAGTTTGGCGGTGAGTGTCGTCCGGATTTCGATGTTGTCCAGATGTCGAGCATTCTCATGCGTTCCCTTCACAAGGTAGGTTCGATGAGAGGAAATATCAAGTGAGTCGACCCAGACCGGAACGAAGGTCTCTGCACGAAAGTGAGTACCCTCCTCCCGTGCTAAACCTTGTTCGTGATCCTAGCGTTATCCAGACTTCGTATCGTCGATCCCTGTCCAAGACTCAGCCCCAGGCTCTCACCCGAATTCAGCCATCCCCGTAGACAAGGCTATCCAACCACAGCCGTCAAAACCCGTTACTCCTGCTGGTAGTTTCTCCGTCATAAACAACCTTCCGACAGACGGCGAAGAAGAGGAAATGGCTATCATCAACAAGCCAGTACCTGCCGTAACCCTCCAACTCTGGCAAAGTCTCCTCAAACCTCGCGGATTCGCACTCGAGGGCGGGAAACTCGTCCGAAGTCCCTCGGAGTCGCGGGCGGTGGGATCACCGCCTTCGACCCCAATACGGCCACATCCACGTCCGAGAGTTGGGAATCGTCACGGAATTGGAGTCGACCACGGAAAAGAAAAAGAGAAACAGAGCGTCATATCGTCGTTTAGGCGAGCCAACTCCTTTGTTCCTGTCAAGGAGCCTGCTGTTCGACAGCCGTTTCGACGGAATACGACTGTTGCGTCGCTTTGCCCTGATGACGCGGAAGAGAGTAGTCGGCATGACTCTGCACAGGCAGAAGGGGAGTCACCCATGCTTACCCTTTTCGCCGGGTACAGCTTTCGCCTACTTGGTGAAGCACGCTGTTCAAACGTTCGGTCTGCAATTGAGAACTGCGGTGGTGTCGTGACGGACGATGAGGCAAGTTTCATCATCGTGAGACTGATTAGGTATGTTCCCGAGGTCGGGCCTTGGTTGAACGACACTGATGTCGTGGTAGCGGAAGTAAGCTATACCGCGACGAGTTTGACGAGTGCGCACGATCCAAGTACAGGACAGAGTGTTGGCTCGAACATTCCGTATTTCACGAACGAATATGCGAACCGGATGAGAACGCCTCGTTCACCCCGCTAACGATATCGACGCCAGTAGCTGGTACGTGCACGTCGATGGAACCCTGACCGCTAACGCACGCTGTTTCAGACGCAGAAAGGATCAATTTGAGCTTGTCTGGTTTGGATCAGTCGGAGCTTTGCTGGATTCGACGTCTCGTGAGAGCGATCGGTTAGTTCTCTATTCTCCCAACTGTCTTTGGGGCTACTTTCTGTGTTTCTGACCATTGTATTCCCGTAGGGATAACGCTTGCGCCGACATTCTCACAACGGTCGACCCACCTCCTCTGTCCCAGCGGAACGGGTGCCAAGTTTGACAAGGCGTTGGAGTGGCGGATTCCAGTTGTATCTATAGATTGGTTGGAGGAAATTGCGAGAAGAGGAACTATTCCACGCGTGGACGAATACCTTGTTGGCCCATCTCATGCGGGCGCTGGCACCCCCAACGATGCACTGTTTGGGAGACCGATACTTCTAACAGATCGAGAGGACGAACTCCCCATTCCCGAACCCACCTGTCACGAACCCGTGGCACCTGCACGCATCATGCCGGCTCGCCATCTATCGAACGTCAACGTCCTTGCTCGACAGTCTTCCAACGACCTCAGCATCCACGAAACCGAAGCTCTTGCCCAAATTCCCTCCTCGAAATCGCCGTCGCCCATGAAGCTCCCCCCCTCCAGCTCCATTCCCGACGCCTTCCCGTCCTCTCCCGCCCGTCCACCGGACATGGACGCCGTCACCAAAGCACTCCACGAGAGCCTGACGTCGCTCCTCGGGAAACGGCACATCTCCGAGGAGGACGAAGAACGCGGCGCAGGCACGAGGAAGAGGGGGAAGAGGGTGCGGCCTGGCGTGAGATCCAACGTACGTCATTCTCGTTCTCGTTCTCGTTCTCGTTCTCGTTCTCCCGCGCGCGTTGGTGGTGAAACGTTCGACGTGTCGTTTTCTTGACAGATGCAATCTCGCGACGCATCCCGCGAGAGCGTGCTCTCGCCCGCCTGTCCGGCCCTCCCACCCCCGGATCCCGTCTCTTATCAGCTGGACATGAGCCTTCTCGACGGAATGGGCATCGGCGGTATGCGGTCGACGGAGGAGAGTTTGCGGGTGACGTACGAGGATCCCGGACAGGAGGAGGAGAAGCGGCGGTTGCTGAGGATGCTGGGTGGTGACGACGCCGAGGACCGGATGGTATTGGGTGGGCTAGCGCTTGGCGGCGGCGTCGTCCGTGGCGTTGGTGCTGGCGGGGCTGGGCGTCGGGCCAAACGAGCAAAGGTCCCTGGATTTTAGGCATGGGCATCATGATTTTGCACGGGTATCTTTTGTATCTTTCATCGTTGTTTATCTAGCGGTATGGAGACGTCCTTCACAGGGTTTGATTACCTCTTCCTGACCGACCACCCTCCTCCTCCCCACTCACCCTCACAGGCAACCCCGCAAACTTGGACAAAAGCCCCTCGTACTTCCGCCTCTGCGCCACCGACACGCTCGGCCCAATCTTCTCCACAGCGCGCGCGAAATCCCCCGACGTGACCCACACCCTCGGCGTCGGTCGCGTCCCACCCCCATCCCCATCCTTTGTCGTGTCGTCCATACCCTCCAGCGATCCCAGCACGCGTCGCAACGCAACCACGCCCGCCTCGCGCACCACCGCCGCCAAATCAGCCCCACTATACCCCTCACATCGTTCCCTCACCATCCCCTCCGCATCCCGCCCGAAAGCTCCCACATCGTCCAGCGGCACTTTCCTCAGCAGCGTGCGCAGAATCTCCACGCGCGCCTCTCCGCTGGGCAGATCCACGTACAGCAGCTTGTCTAATCGTCCAGGACGCACCATCGCGGGATCGATCATGTCTGGGCGGTTGGTCGCCCCGATCACGTACACAGACTTGCGGGAATCGAGTCCGTCTAGCTCGGTCAGCAGCGTGTTCACGACTCTTGCAGACGAGTCGGACTGGTTTTTTGATTGTTCGTGAGCATTGGTTGTTCACGATGGGTACATGCGGAAGAAAGGCGACGTACCAGACTGTCGTCACGCCTCGGCACCAACGCGTCCAGTTCGTCGAAGAAGACGACACAGGGAGATGACGCGCGTGCACGAGAGAACACCTGTCTGACTGCTCGCTCGCTCTCGCCCACATACTACATCACCGTCAGTCGAGACCCACCCCCGACGAAGTAAACGGGCCCACCTTGTTCAACAGCTCCGGCCCTTTCACACTGATGAAGTTGGCCTTCGACTCGTTCGCCACTGCTTTCGCAAGCAACGTCTTACCGCACCCAGGAGGTCCCCAGAGCAACACACCACAAGCAGCTTCGATGCCCACAGCTCTGAACAACTCAGGTCGTCGTATCGGCTGGACGATCGCCATCTGCAGTTCTTCGCGTATTCCATGAAGAGCACCAATATCAGACCACGTGACATCTGGAACGGTCGCAAAACCTTCTCGTTTGGAGGATGGCTGGACTTGGGAGAGTGCGGCTCGGAAATCGGAGGACGTAATGCACAGAGGTGCGAGTTGCGATTCTGTCAATGGGGACGGGTGTGCACTCAAAAAGTGTGCGATGGAGTTCGAGGATAGCAGGCTGATTAGCGATGCGAAAGGTGGAGGCGCTGCGGCGGTGGGCGTGTGAGGGGTCGAATCGATGGCCATCGGAGTATCGCTGTTGTTGTCCATCGTTTCAGGCGCATCCGGTAGAACCAAAGTCCCCTCAGAAAGTTCTCTAAATATTCGTTTAACGGCGACGACACCCGCTGCCCCTGTCAGTGCCGACAGATCCGCACCGACATATCCTGGCGTTGCTTTTGCAAGTGCAGCATAATCGAAATCGCCCTCAAGTCGAAGTTTGGCGCAGAGCACGCGAAGTATCCTGCATGTGCTTAAGTGAGAAAGTGATCTGACCAGGAGCGGACAGCCGGGAACGAACTTATTCCTGGCGTCCTCGTCGGGTACGCCCATGCTAATCTCATGGTCGAATCGACCTGCACGACGCAGTGCAGCATCGAGAGAGTCAGGACGATTCGTAGCACCAATGACAATCACGGGCTTGTTTTCCATCTTCTCCCAAGACATGTCTTGAGAAAAGTTAGCTATGCATTTCTCACAGCGTTGTACCGAGGGACACCGACCATCCATGCACGTCAAGAACTGAGCCACAATCCGCCTCTCCATCTCCCGCTGTGCGCTCTCCCGTTTCGGGGTGATGGCGTCGATTTCGTCGATGAACAGGAGGCATGGCGCCATGCGCTGAGCCAATCCAGAGTCAGCAGGGACGAGCCCGAATAGTGCACAACGTACCTTTGCTTCCTCGAAAGTGTCTCTCAATGTCTTCTCGGACTCACCCGACATCCCCGACACGATCGATGGTGCGGATATACTGATAAAAGGCACGCCGAGCTCCTACCGTACGACACGCCGAAACAGCGCAACACGTCAGCGTACGGACGACACCCCCACCCAACGATCGAGATTTACCCCAGCAATCGCGTTCGCCAGGAGCGTCTTGCCGCACCCTGGCGGACCATGCAACAACACCCCGCGAGGCGGCTGCACCCCCGTATGCAAGTAAATCTCCGGATGACACAACGGCATGGCGACGAGCTCGAGCATCCTC
Organism: Phylloboletellus chloephorus; assembly: GCA_038091355.1. NCBI lineage: Eukaryota > Fungi > Basidiomycota > Agaricomycetes > Boletales > Boletaceae > Phylloboletellus > Phylloboletellus chloephorus. Next base: position 7,702 of record JBBPOI010000704.1, read on the forward strand.
TCGACGCAGGACTCCACCCCACCGAGGTCGGACAACCGCGTCGTGGGCGGGGCATATGTCTTCGTTGCCCCGCCGGCCCCGTTGGTGGCGTTCGTGCGGGGTCGTTTTGTCCCTTCGATGTCGCCTGCACCACGGCGTAGTTTACGTTTGGAAGAGGGCGGACGGGCGGCGTCCGTCTGTGTGCCTGGCACGTCCGTCTGCGTGCCCGTCGACGGTCCAGCCTCTGCGGGACCCTCGGTGGGGGGCATCCCTGATGCCGCCTCTGCAAGTTCGTTGGCGGGCTGCGATGAGGGCGGCGGCGCAGCGTGTGACACGCCGCTTGTCGTTGGCATTATCGTCCGGCGGGGTGTCTCGGCGGCGGCGTTGAGGTTCAGTTTTGCCTTGCGATGGGCGGACCAGAGGCCCTGCATAGATCTGTTGAGCGCATTGGAGCCCTGTCTGAGCGTTTCGCGGTCATGAATGGATTTCGGTGGTGTTGAACGTGAGGTAGCACGTACATCCATGTTGTATGAAACGAAAAAAAAAAGCTACTCGAAGTGCACAGCCACAATAATTTGCACCAATTTGAAGTGCTTGAGCTCATTTTAGACCTGTAATAAGACTGTAGATGCTGTACCACAACTAGTGACTTAAGGGTGTACTAAATCCTATGAAATGCAAGGACAAGTGCCACCACTCACAGTGGGCAGCAGACTGACAAAGAGTAGAGATGGGAGGGGAAAGAGACAGTCTCAACCTCAAAAGGACTGAGAGGGGCCTGAAAGGTATGAAATAAACCAAATCAGAGACTCAACAGACTTAATGCACAAAGCAAACAAGTCTTATGAGTCAAGAGCTAGAGCTGCTGTGCGCTTGTTCTTACTCCCCCTCTTGGGTTTATTTTACTAGGTGTTACAAGTCGATGACTTGCATCACAGGGACTCAACTAGTCTGACTACTGAGGTGCACTAAACCCCAATAGACTTATATAAAGGTGCAGACATTTTCAGTACGTTGCAGACTGTCAAAATTCTGGAGGTCCAGAGCAAGCGGAGCTGGTAGGACTGGAGTTGACTGGAGCTCAGCTGCTGCCTAAGATGAGGTGGAGACAACTGAGGTGTTTGTGGGTGAAGAGAGGAGTTTATATAGTATGCAGTAAAGGCATACTCGTACCTCAATAAGTGTCAAAAGGAGAAAAGATAAGGAGCGAGGTGAGGGACATGCTGTGGCAACACTAGAGTCTAATAAAGACCCTGCGCACTCACACTATACCTCGACAAGGAAGAAGCTAGCGATCAAACCAAGCAGTAGGCCAAAACCCACAAGAACTTGACTAGAGTTCTTGGGGTGCATTCATTCACCCTTATATACTAATGCTACATGGTCTGTGTGCATATGTGCAGCATATTACTAATACTATGTATGATAAGAGCGAATATTGCTATTCGCTTGCTATAAATGTTATCTATTGCTACAAGGTTTAATGTGATTACGTGAAATGGTGAAATATGTGAAGGTGTGATATCGTGAAGATGTGGAGAGGTGAAAGGGTTGACAGATAGATAATTCCCATGGTCATGTGCATGTTCCCACAGTCACGTGACTGAAAATGAATATTTACTGAAGGAGCGCTCAGCAGCTCAACTTCATAAATAGAATAAATATTGACCACCAAGGCAGGGGATAAAAGCGAGCACACAGCGGCTCAAGCTTTGTGTTCCTAACACTACCCCCCTTCTAGGGATCGACTTCCAGACGAGACCAAATTTGTCTGACCATGGTCATATTTTCATAAGGTTTAAATAATGATGCGAAGTCCAACACCGCCATCTGAAGCTTATGGGGTGCTGATGGAAATTGTTTATAGAAATCATGGATGGCCTCCTCAGCTGAGGCCAAATGACTATCCGGCTCCCAAGCCCAGTCTTCTTCTTCATAGCCCTTCCAATGGACTAGAAATTCCAGTTTACTTCTTTTTAAACGAGAGTCAACAGCATAATCGACCTCGTACTCAACCTCGCCATCCTCTGTCACTTTGACTGGTGTAGGCTTGACAACTGGTTGCCCTGTCAACCGTTCTTTATAGGGTTTCACCCAGGAAATATTCACTACCAAGTGGATCTTCATAGACTTAGGCAGCTTCAACTTTACTGCGTTCGTCCCGATCATTTCTAGTACTTGGTAGGGGCCCAGTCACCTCTCCGTGAGCTTCCGAGACTCTCTCGGTAATTTAAGATTTTCAGTTGATAACCAGACTTGGCTACCGACTGTCAAACACTGACTGAAACGGATGGAAAGATGAGAGTTCGGAGGTACTATTAAGAACGCGGGGGCGGAGATCAACTGCTATGTTGCGCAGGGACGGAGGGTCGGAGATCGGCACGAAGACAAAGGTGCCAGACTGTCAGGCAAGGCCTGGGTCAGCTCCGGAGGGCGGAGTTAGTTCTCGGAGTGGTGGGACGTTGGCTTCACCTTATGTGGTGCGCCTCTGTCGCAAGTCAGTCCCGGATTTCGGAGGTCAGAGATGGAGTGAGGGGGGCGAGACTTAGTCTTCGGGAGGACTAATCTGGCGAGCGGTCTAAGAGTAGAGTCTGGGGAGACTCAGAGGGCGGAAAGGAGCTGAGGCCAAGTCGATATTCGAACTGCGGAATA
>JBBPOI010000705.1:0-10309 GCA_038091355.1 Phylloboletellus chloephorus
TGTCCGAGTTTAATGACCATAAATTCCATGAGCTGTACCGTTCTGTTAAACCGAGTATACGTCCTAGCCTTCCATTTGATAGTTCCTTTCTGATTGGTGGTACCATCGACATTGTAGGCGGTGATAGGATTCGTAAGTTTCTTCAACACGAATTTGTCAAGGGCCAATAAACTAGAATCAATGAAGTTTCCCGTAGCGCCGGAGTCAATGAGAGCGGTGGTGTCGACGATTTTGTTGATTCCTTGTAGCGTAACAGGAAGACAAATGGTTCTATCATTCTGTGCGGCTACAAGTACGCTTTGAATATCCAGGGAAGAAAACGTCGCAACAACTTCCCGATTTAAAAATCCTGTTGGGTAGAAATTTCTTCCACCACCTCCTCTTCTTCGAAACACGTCTTAAGAACTTGTAGAATTTCTTCCTCCTTCTTTCCAGACATTTTTAATGAAGAAACATATTTAGCGATCGCGGACTGGGGAGGAGGAGTGGGCTTGGGAGGCGTGACGTTGGTTTCCGTGTTCTGTATGACTTGAGGACGAGGGTTCTGACGACGAAGGGTTTTGTTGGTACCCGGACAGTGGTAGGCTGTATGACCGGTTTGACGACATTTAAAACATCGTCCTTCTCTGATACATTTAGCTCTTTCGGCGGGTGTCAGCTTACTAAGTTTTACCGCGTCCACGTCCATAGCATTGGGGTCACGGTGGGATCGAGGGGTTGTCAAGGATGGAGGTTGGGACCGTCCTCCATGAAGCGCAAGAATACGCATCTTCTGCGCATGAAACGTCTTAGATTTTTCGATCCATTCGGAGATTTTCTCAGGGATGTCCGCCATGGATAAGATCATAGTGGTAATAGCCTGATCAAGGCCCAAGGAAAACTGATCGATAAGAGTGGCCTCATCAGTGATACCCGCTTTTGACGAGAGGTTCTGAAAATCTGTGACGTAGCGTTGAAAACCGTCATCGTTACTTTCGTCAGGACGACGATGGGACTTCTGAACGAGTTTAGAAAGTTCGAGTCTTGCGGTGGCCTTCGTATCGAAAGGATAAAACGTAGTTTCGAAATTTTTAGCAAACTTTGCAAAAGTTTTCTCGGAGGACGAGATGGAAGTGTCAGCCATCCGATCATACCACATTTCAGCGAAGGTTCCACCCCGACCTTCGCTCATCTTGTTCAAGATCGTCATAACCTTGTCTTCGTTGGTCACGTAAATAGCGGCGTTGAGGGCGAAATAAGCCTTCATTGCCTTGATCCATCTCGGGGCGTCTTGTGTCTTACTCGAGAAATCAGCGGGGAGGGCTGCCTTAAGTTCGGTCTTGGTAGACATGGTAGGTGCAAGGGAGCTAGGGTTCACTAAAGGTGTCGAGGGGGCGTTGGGGATCTGTGGATGACTGGTAAGTTGTCGCCTGGAAGGTCGAAGACCACTGGGGATTTGCGACACGGGTGAGTTCTGATTTCTAGGGGGATCAAAAGTACTTGGGGTTGCAGAGGGAGGCTGGACCTCTGATTCTTCGTCGTCGGATCTCAAGCCATAGCTAAAACGAAATCCTCTTGGGGTACTCGTTTTGACGAGTCTATCCTACTCCTAGATAGGAGGGACGGTGGAGATTCTTGATCTTTTGTTACGCGAAGCGTATCTTGATACCTTCGGCGTAGACTCTGCGACTAGACGGGTGATACTCACGAAGAGACCGACGTCCGCTAGTCCAGTGATATAAGAAGATCGAAGAACAAGGGCTTGATGAACCCTGAAGCGAAGTCGAGGACTGGAAAAGTCCTGGTGCAAAGATCAAGGACGGAGGAAGTCCCGGAGACAAGGTACTTCGATGACGGTCGAAGGATTGCAAGAAGAATACGCTTGTATTGCGTAAATCAAGAATGAGGACTAAGTACAAGCCGCTCTACTACTTATACATCGAAAGGTTGAGCACGGACCAAGATAAGAATAATACCGTGTCAACCAAGGCGTTAGATCAAGGGATGGAACTCGTTCTGAAACATGTAAAAGGAACGAGGGGTGAAACCTTGTCTGAAACATGTAACAAGTGAGGTTAAAAGATCTAGATCGTTCTTGGACGTATCTGAGATCTGCTAAGTAATAATAAACGTAGGAAGTCAAAAATAAGGGACGAAAACAAAGGAAAATTGTAACAGCTGCAGCTCTTGAATACGCTTACTGAATCATGTCTAAAAGGACATTTAGGAAGTTCATGCCATGGAAGACTGGAAATAGAGTTTGACTAGATATCACTAATCTTCGTCTATCATACCCCTCTCAGAAACTTGCACCCAAATGTCATAGACCATTTGAAATCACACAGGTTTTATTTCCACTTGTTTTTTTATCGATTTCGCCTTTCAGTCTCATGGAAGATTCATGACATGTTTTATGCCTCATTGTTATCTAAGTTTAAAACCACAGATATTTATGGACCTTCATTCCCAAATCCTCCCCCTGACATCATTGAAAATGAAGAAGAATATGAAGTCAAAGGGGTTCTTTCTCACAAGGGCCCTGCTTTTAGAAGGTTATTCTTGACAGCATAGAAAGGATATCCATCATCAGAAAATATTTGGGAACCCAAATCAAATCTCTGTCACACACAGACCATCCTCTCTACATATAAAAGACTTTATCCTTCAGTATTTTCTTCATCGTCTTCTTGCCGATAAATTTTAGAATCAACATGTCTTCTATCATTTTTACTGTTCCTACTGTTCCTTCTTTTCCCACAGACGTTCATCTCATCTTATTCTTTCCCTCGATGTTTCTCTGTTTGCTTATTGCCTTATGATAGTAATCTCTCGTCGTCTGCTCTTTGTAATGAAGCTTAGTGAACCAGTGAATATGACACTATTCCTTTACCACCCTATCATCCTTGATATGAAGAAGCCTGTTACGAATGCTGCCACCTGAGACATGTGGGTATTCACTATCAATATTATCAATGTCCATCTTGTCATCGATTCCATCCGGGTCATATTCCATATCATTGTCCACTGCGTCATCCTCATTCTCCTGTTCATCAATCCTCTCAATTGTCTTTGTCATTTTTTTCTTCTGATCAAGGGCTTTCAATACCTCGTCTTTATAATTGTCCTATACGTCCCCTATCTTTCCTTCATTCTCGTTCTCCACTTTCTGATTTTGAATATGGAGATGATGTTTATGATGAAGTTGCTTGGGCTAACATCACTAGCTCTCCTTGAGGACGATACTTTATTCCTTCGTTGGAACTTAGGGATTAGTTGGGGGGTAATGTTACAATTTCCTTTCACTTTCATGCTTAACTTCTAGCTCCACATTTCCTTTTCTTAGTTTTACTTGATTGATCTCAGATGTGTTCAGGAATGATCTAGATCTTAAACCTTTTTCTCTCACATGTTTCAGAAAGGAGTTTCACTCCTTACTTCTCTTTTTTCATTTCTGTCTTATCATTACTAATCCTTCCACCACATTCCATAACCTTCTATGATTAGTAATGCTATTCCTTATCACGATCTGTGTGCAGTTTATCTTCGTATAAATACTGGAGCTGCTTGTACATAACTCCATTCTTGATCTATGCAACAAGCATACTATCTTGCAATCCTTTGGTCTCTATCAAAGTCCTTCGACCCTAGGATGCTCTCCAAGTTTCCTAATTCTACACCAAGGCTCTCCAAGCCTTCTACACTTGTACTAAGGTCCTTTTGACCTTCACTCTTCGTCTTTCTTTCTATTGCTGAATATTAGCGGATGTCGGTCTCTTCATGAGTATCGCCCATCTAGATTCAGTTTTTCTACATTGAAGGTAGTCAAGAAATGCTTCACATAACAGTCTGGATAGTTGATGAAATCAGGGCATTTATTGAGTTTTTACTCACTCGAAAAGCATCTTCTGGTCACAACAACTTCAAGCAGACAACATCTCAGCAGGCTGAAAATCACCTAGAACAAAAATTCCTGAACTCCACTTTTCGAGGTGCTGCCAAGACACATAAAGTGTATGCCAACAAATGGATGAAGATAAGTCCAACGATCTTCTATTCCGATCACTGATGATATTTTAACAGTTAAAATCTGACTATTATGCTATAATGAATCTCAAGAATACGTCAGGAATCCACTACAGTGACACTGACAGTGTTTTTGTCTCGCTGGAGTTGCAGTCGATGTAGAACTCCTACATCAAGATAAGTGGTATTTTAGTCTCTTCATATCAATCTAAATATTTCATGTCTTTCAGACACATCCAGAGGCAAAATCATTTGCCAACAAGGGTTTTTTTTTTTTTTTCAATGACATGACACCACTAATGCCATCATTAGGCAAGGGAGAATATTCATATCAGCCTGCAGAATCATTGCTGGATATTCCAATAACCTCTGACACTTTCACCCACTCTACATTCTTATGAGATCTCGCTCTATCAGATTTTGCTATGTTTTTGACCGAGTCCTACTCATTAGACTCCCCTTGTTAGAAACACAAAGCTTGAGATGCTGTGTGCTTGCTTTTAACCCCTGTCTTGTGGATAATATTTATTTTCATTATATTTATGAAGTTGAGCTGCTATGCACTTCTTCAGTAAATAATCATTTTACAGTCATGTGACCATGGGAACATGCACATGACCATGGGAATTATCTATCCCTTTATTCCTTCACCTTTTCACACCTTCACATTATCACATCTTCACATATTTCACACTTTCACATAATCACATGAAACTCTGTAGCAATAGATAACAAGTATAGCAAGCGAATAGTAATATTCGCTCTTATCATAGATAGTATTAGTAATATGCTGTGCATGTGCACATGGACCATGTAGCTATAGTATATAAGGATGTATGAAAGCGCCTCAAGAACTCTAGTCAAGTTCTTGTGGGTTTTGGCCTATAAGCTTGGTTTGATCTTAGTCTTTCTACTTGTCGAGATATAGTGTGAGCGTGCAGGGTCTTTCTTAGACTCTAGTGTTGCCACAGGTCACCTTGACCATGATGTCTTGGGTTACGATGTTAAGCCACACCAGACTCTGTCCCTTTCTGATTTTTACTTCATTACGCCCACATCCTTTAGGACAATTGGAATTATCGGCATCCCATTAGTATTTTACTATTTTGTATTAGATTAGTAGCAGTAGCCCCTATCCTTAGTAACTAACTACAGTAGGGAATTAGGGTTTGGTAGATCAAAAAAATGCCAACTCATAATAAAAAGCATAATAGAAGCAGTAGTTAAGAAGACATGTACACCTTATGTTATTAATAAAGTGGCAATTAAAAACACATGTTAGATTATGTGACATGCTTATGTCATAATTGAGTATTATTTGAGGTTGAGTGTTTAATCCTAACTAAGGCTAACCTTTGTTATGATTTTGTTAGAGGAAGTGTTCATTAGTCTAATGATTGCAAAAGTATTTATAACAATATGTAAGTAATAAACAGAAATTAAAAAGTATATTAGCTGTATGTTTAACAAAGCAGAAATTAAAGATAATTGTTTAGTCACACAACTTGCTTATGTAATATTGAATACTTTTGTAAGGTTAAGCATTCAATCCTAATCAAGCCCAACTATTTTGTAATATTTTATTAGGGAATTTGTAACAGTTGATATGCACAACTTGTCAACTCTCGTAAAGGAAGTCCCAAAGGAATCAATATAGTTCTGTTCAAGGTCAGTAATTTCTGCTATGTCCTTTTCTCTAAGTTCATTATAGGAAATTATTGATTCTGCTGAATATATAATATTTTCAATGGAATTCTTTGTTTCATCAATATTGAACTTATTTTACTTATGTCTATTTTGGAGTTAATGATTGCGTATATAGGACCATCTTCCACATGCTGATGCATGATTGAAAGACATGCATGAAAATTATTGAAAGATATATGTATATATATGTCAATGCTGCCTCTCATCTCCTTCCTCATCTATCTTAAGTCACTCTTCTTTCTGAGAGCACTTCCCTTCTCCTCTTACTGCTGAATCCTGGATGATACTTGTGAAACCAAATCATGTCAAAGCCATTGTCTTGAGGTTTTTAGGGCTAATTCACACTGTTGATGGCATTTATATAAAGAAGAAAGTAATGGCAGTCTGCAATGGATCCAAATAATGGAAAATATGATGCTCTCTTGCTGTCTTCATACTTAGAAATTATGACATTGTTGATTTTCATTTTGCTTGACAGTATGTTTCAGGCATTCATGATCAATTCTTGTTTGTTCTTCATGCCACCATTAAGTCTATCTTGAAGTTAATTAAGACAAGGATATGTATTCAGTTTGAGATCATCAAAACTGATCCATCCCATCATAATGAAGGATATTACTTGTGAATGCAGGTGTGATCCATTGGGTACCTTACTATATTAGTCTTCAAAGCCTCCTTGACATTATCTGCTGAAGAGCAAAATCTCTTTCAAAATGTCTTTACTAATACAATTTCTATTTCCACACAGATATTTCAATCTCAAAGTGTACAGTCAATTAACAAAGACTATGATCTACTCATATCAATACTACTTGCAAAATACAAGCAGTAAGACCATAAGAACATATTCACATTGATGAACCAATGTAGGATGTACCTCATCTCTGCCCTATATTTTCTCAGAAGTCTCAGCTTCAAAGATTGTCCTGTTGATTGTCCTGTCTTTGGATTGACGATTAATGATACATTGGATGTCACCACCATGGTATGGCAGAATGATGAGGTAATAAAAAGGTTTGTTTTTTTTCACATAGTTTGCTCATGATTATTGCTTCATTTACCTTACAGAATATGTCCACAGTCAGGATAAATAAGTAGAGAAATTTGCATATGAAAAAAATTTGGTAAACTTGTCCTTTTCAACATACTGGTTCATGAAGGCTCAAATGCAAGATTTTTTGGATCGGGTGAACCTGAACTTTTGGATTGGGTGGACCTAAACTAAGTAGGATGGACCTATGAGTCTTTTTAAATATCAGCTGTATTGTGTTATATTTGTTGGCCTTACGCGTCATATATCAGTTCATACTCCTATGTAGTTATTTATTTACTACATTATTCAAAACTCCGTTATAGTAGTTAGCAAGTCACACCTGTGACATGTCACACACCCTGTAATGTATATAAGGCTGGCTGTTGTAAACGCCACAATAGAGTTCTCTTGACCTCTAACCACTACTTGCTCATCACAAGTCGTAACCAGGTAAGCTACCGCTTTCCCTACGCAACCTAGCCTGCTTCAACAGTATTATCTTTAGGTGTACAGAAATCATAAATGATTGTCCACTTTCAGTCCACTTTGAAAGAAGTAAACTCCAGTATGTTATTTCTCAAGGGACAACTCTGTAACTCTGAATTTTCAGGACTTTCCTTGTGATTTTTATTTGAATCATATGAAAATATGACCATAACAAGACATATTTAGTCTCATCTAGAAGTAAATCGCTAGAAGGTAAATAGTATTAAAGACACAAGCCTCGAGCTTCTGCATGCTCACCTTTAGCCCCTGTCTTGTGGATAATATTTATTTTCATATTTATGAAGTTGAGCTATAGAGCACTCCTTCAGTAAATATTGTTTTATAGGTCACATGAAATGCATGTGACCATGGAAGCTATCTATTACATCACCTCTTTGCATTGGCATCATGTTATATTATCACTAATATATATCTTCACATAATCACATATGTTATAAATTTACAATTCTTAGGTTAATAAACACCCCCCTAACAAAATCATACAAAGAGTTGGACTTGGTCAGGATCGAATGCTTGACTTTGTATAATACTTACATATTACATCAGCATGTCATGTGACCTAACACATGTTTTTAATTCATAAACATGAGGCATACACACCTTCTTAATTACTGTAGTTTTGAGCTAGCTTGGCTCCATGAGAGTTTTAGTAAAAATTTGACACCCATTTTAAGGAATAGCTACATGTGCTAAACCTAAACCTGCATGTTGTTGCCTATGACGCTCTTGTACTACAAGTACTTAACTAATCCAATCCAAAATAGGGACAAAGTCCTACTGCCCTAAATGTGGCAGGTGCCTTGGAATAACTGAAGACTGAAAGTGGGCAGTGCTGAATGCTCTTTATCGACTATTGTCTGAGATGCCAATGTCAAGGTGACATGGAACCCACTAGTGCTCTATGTGGGATCAGCAACATTATCTGTTAGAGTCTGGGGCATCATTACTTAGAAGGTGCTACGCATAGGTTCGAAATATGGTTGGACCATGCCAATCTTCAATATTTTATGTCGAGTCAAAATCTGAATCGGCGACAAGCGAGATGGGCTCAGTATCTATCTCGTTTTGATTATTTATTAGTCAAGAAGGCTGGCACTTCTATGGGAAAAGCCGATGCATTGTCTAGACGAGAAGACCATGCCATCGGTATCGAGGAAGATAATAAAGGGATGCAGATCATCCCTGATTCACGTATTGCCCATAACAAGGTCACTAGGGTGGCTGGGCCGGAGGAAGTAATTCTCCAACGGGTGAAGGACGCCCATGAAAAGTCCAAGGAATCTCAGAGTTTGGAAAAGGATGAAGATGGAATCCTTGTTCTAAACAATAAGATATATGTTCCTGCAGAGAATGAGACACTTCGGCAAGACATTATTACTTTATATCACGATTCCCCATTGGCCGGACATATGGGATCAGAGAAAACCCTTGAGTTGATCTCAAGATATTATTCATGGGAATCCATGAGGGCGCAGGTGACGGATTACGTTTCACGATGTGATCGATGCACATGAATGAAACCCACCAATGTGCTGCCAGCCGGCAAACTAAAACCTAATCCTATTCCGGCTGGGCCGTGGCAAGATATTTCGGAAGATTTCATAACTGACCTGCCATTATCTAACTCTTATGACACTATCCTGGTGGTAGTGGATCGCTTCTTGAAGGAAGCCGTATTTATCCCGATGAACAAAACTATTATGTCATTAGGAACTTCTAAGTTATATTGGGACCATGTGTGGAAAAACCATGGTTTACCTAGAAGTATTATATCTGATCGTGGGCCACAGTTTTCGGCCCAGATTATGAAGGACTTAGGTCTGATGCTGGGTATCGACCTTAAGATATCCACAGCTTTTCACCCGCAAACGGACGGGCAAACGGAGCGTCTCAATTGAGATCTTCAGCAGTATTTAAGACTATACACTGCTGAAAAGCAGGACGAATGGTCAGATTGGTTGGCGCTGGCGCAATTCTCATACAACAATCGGGTACATAGCGCCACGGGCAAGGCCCCGTTCCAGATCACCCGTTCATTTATGCCACGAATGGGGATTGAACCCTTCAAGGCCAAGGCACCGGCTGCCACCGAGTTCGCTAGAAACTTTAAAGAGACCTTAGATCAGGTTAAACAAAGCTTAGAAAAAGCTCAGCGCCAGATGAGGGAGCAGGCGGATAAACATCGCTCCCCAGCCCCTATTTATGAAGTCAGTAGCCAAGTATGGTTATCAACTGAGAATCTTAAATTACCAAGAGAGTCTCGGAAACTCACGGAGAGGTGGCTGGGCCCCTATCAAGTATTAGAAATGATCGGGACGAACGCAGTCAAATTGAAACTGCCTCGATCCATGAGAATTCACCCCGTGGTTAATGTGTCACGGATGAAACCCTATAAGGAGCGGCTGGAAGGGCAGCCAATAGTCAAACCTACACTGGTTAAAGTCACTGAAGACGGTTCGCTCTTATCATACATAGTATTAGTAATACGCTGCGCATGGCGCACGGACCATGTAGCCTTAGTATATAAGGATGAATGAACATGCCCCAAGAACTCTAGTCAAGTTCTTGTGTGTTTTGGCCTACATTCTTGGTTTGATCTATTGTCCACTAGTTGAGGTATAGTGTGAGCGTGCAGGGTCTTTTTTAGACTCTAGTGTTGCCACAGCTTCTATTATGCTTCTCATTCACACACGTTTGACATGTACCCTAATTAGTACCTTCTATTTTCCATGCACAGCTTGGTCCGTGCGCAGTAGTCTGGGGTATATAAAGGACCATGTATCGTAGTTAATCCCCAGATTAATCCACTTGTTTGCTTCGGCATCAAGTCCATTGAGTAGTAGCTAGGGCGTGAGTGTGATTTAGGTAGTCGTAGTTTTCCAGGCTCCTTGCTAGCACTCCGGTGTTAGTGACTGGTCTTTTACTTTCTCCTTGCCAGTCTGCACCTTACTGTGAAAGGTTGCACTTTGTATCAGTCGCTATCGGGGTTTAGTACTCCCCTTTAGTGTAAGTAGTGGAGTCCCTGTGGATCAGGTCTAGCGACTTGTTACACTGATACCT
>JBBPOI010000706.1:0-10294 GCA_038091355.1 Phylloboletellus chloephorus
CTACCCTCCCAGGCACTCGGGCTACCTCAAGGGAGACATGAACAGAAGAGTGGGGTCAGCCCGGGACGGAACCGTGTGGAAGCGGATAGCGCAGCAGCTCCGCAATCCTCCACAGCACCTCCTGCTCAACAGGACAAACGAAAGTCAGGAGGTGTTGGTTGGCGAACCAGACTCCCTCCCCGTCTCCCAATTCCGAAGTGGGATGTGTAAATGCCATACTATATTCGGTTTTAAGTACCTTTCTGTATTTTGATCAGCGTTCCTGGGTCTCAGACCACCGTCCGCTCAAGACCGTTACACCAAAACGTTGTAATAATTTACATTCAATACCGCGGACTTGTAGGTACCTAGCTGCTAGGCTTACAATCGCTCAACACAAGATCATGCAGTCCCGCTACACTAGTGCAAAACACACAATATCCGTTGGCCAGTCACAATAGCTCGGAGAAAGAAAATGTTCTGAAATCATGCGAAATGAAGATGGTCTTGGTGTGTCTGACAGGGACTATCGACGAGACGCACACGATACATCCAACGTATGTGGAAGGTATGAGTATAGGATCATAGCCATCGCCATCGCCACATAGCGGCCTCGAGAAGAGCAGCAATCGCGGAGCCTACTACGAGATTTGGCAACTCGGAGATTGTGAGCGAAGAATCTTCATTGGAAGCCCTATCTCTCAGCTTGAGTTCCCCAAATTCCTCGGGAGAAACTCGTCTCCCAGCACCTACGGAGGCAGGCATGGCGCTAGATCGAAGGTCTCATAGCAGATTGGTATCCAAGCTGCATTTGCTCCTTTAGACTTGTCTTGAGGATACGGACGATGCTGTGGGGGTGACTCTCTGAGTTATGGGTCGTCAGCAAGTACGAAGGATCACAGCGAATTATGCCGCCAGTACACCCGCCGGGACAGTGTTCTTATAACACAGGGCTATGCAGACACTCGAGAATTGGAGCTGGGCCTCACCGTCAAACACTACACGGAGATCGGTCGCTGGTGTACCTGGAGCCGCCAATCGTACTCGCTTACCCAGCATCCAGATAGCGCGCTCATGACCACCGTTTGGTGACTGTCGTGAAAGGTGGTGTTTGGGAGGAGACTCGTTACCAAGTACGAAGGGTTACTTGCATTCACTGAAGGACGGGTATTCCCCAGATCAGCTGAGCTTAGGCGACTGCAAGTCATCCAGTGCCCGTTCCGATTGGCCTGCCTAGGCTTTGGTGTCTTCGTTGTCAACGAGCTTGACAGTGACGGTTAATGGGTCTCAAGTTCAGTGTCTACACGATGCACTAGACTGCCAGTGCGACTGCGAGAGCAATCAGTGCATCATCAAGTACACTTAAGAGTCCTGAGACCAACAGGTTTGTTCCCAATCAAAATCAAGTGGAATCTGAAGCTAGAGTTGCGCTTTGAATCGTATCACCTGAAGATGAAAGACATTGCGTGTGAATAGGGGAGTAGACTTGTCGTCATGCTACGCCCAAGCTTTCTCTTCTCTAAATCTGCCGCTACTGCTGGACAATCGTACACTGGCGGTGACTGCAAGATAAACGAGCCATGAACTTTCGTGAACGCGTAAAGGCCATTTTGGCCTTCAACACGATACCAACAACAGTCTTGTTACTGCTCGTTTATGCCGCGATATTTATCGCTGTGCTTGTCACGGACAATTTGCCTCGAGTTCCCAGAGGCACTCGAGGACTCGACCTTGACCAGGCCTGGTGGGATCTTCACCGGGTAAGACATCCTCCTGCCACGCCATGTCCTAGCTGACCTTACAATCCAAGGTCTCTGCCAGACCCCATTCCTTTAACTCTCATGCTAATGACCTCGTCCATGATTTCATCCTTGACCGCCTCGGGGGTATAGCATCTCGGCATCCTCATGTTGCAATCGACAACGACGTCGTTTCTAACGCATCATGGACCACTGGTCTTTCCTCTGCGGATCCACGCGCAATATATCAAGAAGGAAATAACATTCTTGTTAAAGTGGAGGGCACCGACCCCAATTTCCGCGAGTCTGGCGGCTGTCTACTTTCTGCTCACTATGATTCCGTCTCTACTGCACCCGGCACAACCGACGATTCAATGGGGGTCGTTACATTAATGCAGATGGTGGACTATTTCGCGAAACACAGACCCAAGAGGACTGTTATATTCAATATCAACAATAACGAAGAAGCTGGCCTGAACGGAGCTCACGCGTATGTCTTTCAATGCTGTCCAAGGCAGGGCGTTAATACCCCTCACCAAGTTTCTTACAGCACCCATGGGCCGGTATCAGTGATGTTTTCCTAAATCTTGAAGGTGCTGCTGCAGGAGGGTACGTTTCGTTACCGTTCTTTTCTTAGGCTGTAAACTCGCCGCTGATATCCTCGTGCAGTCGACCAGTAATGTTCCGAGCCACAAAAGTTGCACCTCTCTACTCCTGGACTAGCAACCACGTACCGCATCCACACGCCAACGTACTATTTGCAGACCTATTCTCTCGTGGTCTTCTACGTTCCGCAACTGATTATTCTGTATATGAAGGAGCAGGTTTGGATGGTCTTGACTTTGCGTTCTACAGAGGTAGGAGTCGTTATCACACGTGGTACGACTCGATCTCTGGCATGGAAGGCAGTAAAAAGGCCCTCTGGGCTATGCTGGAAGCCACTCATGGAGCCACTCTATCTCTGGCAAACGATGATGCGACCCATCCTCAAACCCGACAGCAAAAAGAAAAACCTGTTTACTTTGAACGTAAGCGTCCTGGAGTCTTGTTAATTGACCGAGACTTAACACCGCTAAACAGTATTCGGTGCTACTTTGGTAGTTTTCTCGCTGGAAACACTGTTCGTCACGAACGTGGTTTTACTCACAACTGGTCCCGTCGTTCTCCTGCTCCTCGCGTATTCGAAATACATTGTCCGCCTGAGCAAGAGGATTCGGCTTCGTTATTGTACTCACATCAATGAAAATGGCACTCAAGGAAATGTGCCGTTCAGCGAACGAGCCTTGGCAGCGTTGAAGAAGTTTGGAGCTGGGTTTTGGAGCTCAACCAAGTTCTGGGTGGCCTTGGTGGTCAGCATTGGTCTACAGGCAGCTTTGATCGCCGGATATGTCAACCTAAATCCTTTCGTACGCTGCGTTTTCTCCTTATGAATCGATCTCTGACGCCAGTGATCAGATCATTCACACTCATCCTTTCTTGGTGTTCACTTCCGCTTTGTCGTTAGCCTATCTGTCGACCATTCTGGTGCTTTCCTTCCCGTGCAACGTTTGGGGTATCATACGGGCACCAGAGCAACAGAAGCTTTCGATCCTTGTCCAAATCTACATCTTCACTTGGGTACTACTCGTCTTCTCCACGGTTGTGCTGAGCAACGCTGAAATAGGTAGCACCTACTTCATCACCGCCTGGAATGCGTGTGTCCTCCTCGGATGCATCGCGGGTCTGGTTGAAGCCATAACGAGTGTTCATGGGTTGGAGTTGGAAAGTGAGATCAGGCCGGAGAGCCAGGGTTACACAGGGGGGATCCGATACCAAGCCATCAGCACCGAAGAGTATACAGATGTATCATCCAGAATCGTGGAAGATCCTGAACCCACGGAGACGACACCCCTCGTTCCGCGGGAGCGCCTGCTTCCACCTAGCCCTTCCGCAGAACAAGGTGCCATCGGATGGTGGATTTTCCAACTACTACTGGTGGTACCTCTACCCGTCATCTTGATTTTCCATATTTCGGTGATGCTATTCGCTTCGATGAACCAAGCTCTCACAGATGGAAATAGTCCCAGCCTTAGTAAGTTTACTTTGAACGTATCGTCAAGGGTCGCGCTCATAATGTGACTTTCTCCGATGATGCAGCGTACAGCACCGTTTCTCTTTTAGCCGTACTGCTCGTTCTACCCATGGCCCCATTCGGCATCAACGCCCATCGATCGCTGACAGTTATCGTTCTTGCCATATTCGTGCTTTCGACGGTGTATGCTTGGGTCGCATTTCCGTTCTCACAGGAAGCACCGCTCAAAGTATATTTCGCCCAGACCGTCGACCTTACCACCTCGGGGACAGGGGCTGAACGTGCGGTAACCGCTCTCACTGGACCAAAGCAATTTCTGGCCAGTCACATCCTGCCGGGGCTCCCATCCACGTTCGGCAAGTCCGTGGAGTGCTACGATGCCGCAGATAGACTTGGTCTGCATACGTGCTCATGGGAAGTCGATGGCGAAATGGCACCCTCGCCTGGAGGAAATAAAACATTTTGCTCTGGAACCGATATGCCATGGGTTTCGTATTCTTTGGATCGCACAGGACCGAAGAGTACGAGGATCAGCGTCCAGGGCCTGAACACGAGGTTCTGTACTCTTCAGTTCACTAACCGACGCATTTCCAAGTTCAGAGTCGCCGGAGACGGGGACAAGGGGCTCCAAAGGGGGTACGAGATTCCCAAGGAGGGATTGGGGATGATTCAACTTTGGAGCCGCGATTTCGGGAAAGAGTTTGAGGTGGACGTCGAGTGGAAGAACGGGGAGGCTTTGGAGCAAGACGCCAAACTGGAAGGACGGATTGGCTGCGGATGGGACGAGTATGAGCGCGCGACGATAGGGGGAGGACGATCTGGGGGGAAGATCCCATCTTTGGAGGAAGTGATCCAGTTTCTGCCAGAGTGGGCGGTGGTGTCAAAGTCGACCTCTGCTCTTTTCGCAGCGGGAAGGGAGTTCTCGATCTGACAGCACTGATTTTTTATGTTGTGTATATATTGGAGAGCCAGCGTCGATGTCAGTCTTGGAACTGTCCATTTGATCCCGGCGCTGTAATGTCGACAGGTTGGTGGCCATGAGGGTGTCCCCTCGGCCCTCGAAGTGGAAGACTTGCTGCGACACAGCGTTGTGCTGTTGCATGGCGATTCATCTATTGCAGAGATGCGGCCAAGACCCCGTTCTGAAGGCATTCATTGACAAGAAATTCTCAACTCAGCGTGCCGTTTACCCCGTACGCCCCGTCGACAGATCACGGTTTCCATGTTGCATTATGTTCGCTGGAAGACTTTGATACCGGACAGGTACGCTAGGTCCCTTCGTGCTGACGTCGATGGCCAAAGTTCAGTCCCTTCTCAGCCGTTGGCGTATAATCCTCCACAAAAGGCTCTATGCCAGTTCTGGCAAGGATGTGCTCGTCCATATCTCCAAGGCCAACATATATCGGTTCGGGGACTCCAACATCGCCGCGCCCGTGTTCCATGATGTTGACTGGACCGTGAAGGAGGGCGAAAGTTGGGCAGTCGTAGCCAGTGGATCCAATCAAAAGACTGCTCTGCTGCAGGTACAGTGCGTGCAAGTACGTCTTGGGGAACGACATTAACGATGAGCGGTCGCAGACGTTGCGTGGACACATGAGGATCGCCCCCCCTTCTCCGCCTCCCGGTGGACTGTTTCCCTTCTTGTCTGATCCACCCCAGGATTCACATACCGCCGTTTCTATGGTGTCCTTTGCTCATAGACCTACTTCAGCAGGGAGTGCCTTCTACGACTATACCGCGCGGTACGGTGCGGTCAGGGAGGAAGATCGCATCACGCTCAGAGAGAGCATGTTTGGAGCGTACGACTTCCTAAACCTTCGACCCAAAGGACAAGCAATAAAGACGCCAGAGGAGCTCGCCGCCGACAAGGTGAGAAAAGACATCTTCGATGATCTGTCGGCTAGATTCGGTCTGTCATCGCTGCTTGACTTGCCTCTCGTGGCGTTGTCCAATGGGCAGACCCGCCGAGCGCGAATCATAAAAGCCATTCTTGCTCAGCCAGAGCTTCTGCTCCTCGACGAGCCTCTAAGTCCGTTTCGCCGTGCTCACGTGGCCCCCACTAAACTGACGTGAACTTCACAGCGGGTCTCGACGTCAAAAGCAGGCCGATTTTTCTGTCCGTCCTCCGATCTCTTCATGAGGCTCGTCGTCCAAGAATTATCATCGGACTTAGGGTGCAGGACCCTGTTCCAGATTGGATTAGTCATCTCGCATTGGTTTCGGATGGCCAGGTTCTTACTGGAACGAAGGAAGAAATCCTTGCAAGGGAGGAACTCCGCAAGGCCAAAGAAGACAAAGCTAGCTCCACATCCTCTGCAATTTCAACGAACCGAACGAAAAATGAGGGAAAACCTGTCGTCATATTGAGGAACGTCAATGTCTCCTATGGCCAGCGTAAGGTAATCGTTGTCGTATTCTATAGCCAGGACTTGCCTCACCTCGCCGTGTAGGTGCTGAAATCAATTAACTGGACCATCCGTGAAGGTCAGCGTTGGCACCTTCACGGTGCAAACGGTACGGACCTCGTCCGCATCTCTACCCGTCGTTGAAGTAGTCACTCCCCAGGATCGGGTAAAACGACTCTTCTGTCCATGATCACGGGCGACCATCCCCAGTCGTACACTCAACGAGGACAGTCTCGTCTCGAGCTCTTCTCCCGCCCTCGTCAACGCATATCCACCCCTCAGCTCCGATCGCTGATCGGCGTCGTCTCCCCCGAGTTGGCAAACGCTTATCCGCGGCGGGCCCAGACCACCGTCTGGCAAGTCATCGGAACTGGCTTCGACGGCGGGTTCGTTCCGGGCGGAGGAAGCGGCGTCGGTCTTGGTCTCGATGGCGAGCTACCGGAGGACGTCAGACGATGGCGCGTCGACCGCGTCCGCGAGGTCCTCTCTGCACTCGGCCCGCGTACGTGGGGCCGCGAGAAGCAGAGCCCGCGACGGAGCCAGGGCACGTCGTCGGATGTGGACCACGCGTTCGCGCAGCGCGGTTTCGTGGATCTCGCTTCGGGAGAACAAAGCGTGGTGTTGCTCATGCGCGCTCTCGTGAGTCGTCCCCAGCTCGTACTCTTGGACGAGGTGTGGGCCGGCATGGATGACGGCATGGTTCGCGCTGCGAAGCGCTATCTTCGCGAGGGTGGCGTTGGACATGATCAGGCCGTCGTGGTAATTAGCCATTGGGAAGAGGAAGTCCCATGGACAACGGAAGACGGCCTACAAAAGTTCAGGCTGCAAGATGGAATTGGGATTGCGACAGAAGTATAGGTCTATTCATACAGACTTGTATTCACAGGAATTATCAGGGCAATCAACGCAAAGCAAACAAGAAATCAAAGCTTCATGCAGAACGCAATAATCGATCGGTCGAGAACGGAGGTATAGGTACATCGGGATATCACTATCACCTGGTGTACAGCGTACAGCGTTGCCAAAAAAAAAAAAGAAAAAACATCTTCGCGAGCAGTGAAAAGACAGACCATTTGCCTGGGCATCTCAGCAACACTGCCCCACGGTTTCGTGGCGCTGGCACCACAGCTTGTAGTTGAGGTGGCGCCTTAGCCACAACCGCGCTTAGAAGAAACCATCCGCATCATCACCCGCAGCGATTTCAGCTTCCACCTGGTCAGCCCAGTTGGAGGAGACCTCCTTCTGTGCTGGCTTTTTCTGGGCCCGAGCCTTGCCGCCGGAACGATTGGCCTTGGAGACTGGCTGAGGCGTAGGAGCCCAAGGATTGTAGGTATCCTCGGTGACGTCCCAACCAGCGTTGGACGTCTCATCCGAGGTAACATGGGTCACGACCGCAGCAACATTCGGTTCGCCTTCGGAGTCATAGTTGCCCCATCCATCGTCGGAGACGGTCTTCACGGCTTCCCGCTTCTCGATAGCATCAGGGGAGACTATGGCACGTGGAGCCCCGCGCCAGTTCGTCTTGACTGGAGCACCAGGACCGCGGAAGGGGCTGTTGTTTTGTGCCGTGGTCTTGTCAGGCGAGCCACTCTTACCGGCACCACGACCCTTGGTGCGGGAACCCTTCTTGCCCTTGGTCACAGCAGTCTTTCTCTTCTCTGCTTCTTCAGCTCTCTTCGCGTTGCGAAGCTGTTTAGCGTACTCGGCGCATATACCCTTCTTGCAGATAACTCCGTGAGCGGTGCATAAGACCGGTTTCGCGCTCTCTTGGTTCTGCTTCCAGACGGACTCTCCATCTGCCTCAACTTTGTTATCCCAGCCCGACGCGGTAGTCTCGAACGTCCCAACGTTCCTTGGTTCGTCCCAACCACCTGGCGCGATGGAGTCTAGTTCCATGAGGTCATCCTCATCCTCCATGGCTTTGATCCCAAGTCCATGGAATTCCTCCTCCATAGATTCGGAGAAACGGACGTGGACTCTGTACGGGTTGTCGCTCTCACCGGCAGTAGTCAGATCAGGTCCTGACTCGGAGTCAGGGCTGGAAGTAAAGGCACCAGTAGAGCCCCAACTGGCGGCACTGTGGTTGGCAACACGATCAGGCACACCCTGAGCTGAGGATGCACGGCTTTTGCTCGGAACTGCAAGGCCAGGGGGATGAGTTGGGTAAGAAGTTGCACCACTTCCCCAAGCATTCTTCCGACCCGATAGCCCGGGTGGCGCGGCGGGAGATTGATTGTCGGTCGCAGGCGAGATGGCGCGCGATACTGGGGTGTTCTGTCTAGAAGCTGGTGCCGATTCGTCCCAGTTCACCACCACTGGGGAAGATGCAGGCTTTTTGCCAGTGTTTTGCCCTGTACACTCGTTACATGTGCACCATGATAAAAGACAAGGAAGAAAAAAGCTTTCGACCTACAGACGTTGTTCGATTTCACCGAGATCGGTCCACCCCCGATAGCAGGCATCCTCACGCCAGTGGGGGGTCCTTGAGAAATGCTGACCGTCTTCTTCACACTTGCGTTCGCTGTAGGGTTCGGCTTAGCTGAAGTCGCCTGTGCTTTGGGTGCAGCTTTGCCCCCCGCTGCGACAGCGCTCGGTTTGGCTTGCGTTGTGGCGGAAGAGGGCAAGGTTCTCCCTTCCTTCGTCTGAATCCACGCGGGAGATCCAACGACTATAAACATGAAAAATGTTAGGTAGCCATGACAACACGGAGGACTGTCTACTGACTAGGCTGTGGAGCGGTAACAACCTGAGGTAGTGGAGCGCCTGGAAGAGGCCGACACAAAAAGTGGTTCGTCTGGTCCTCGACAGGCAGGTCGCAAAAGTGAGTTGCGGGATAGGGGAACTTGATACACCTACCGTGGGCAATCGGTCAACAAGTGATTGATCAGATCGACCAGCAAGATTACGGTAAGCCTGCTTGTGCTCACCTGTTTCTCGGAGACCAAGCTTTGAACCAAGCCTCGTCTACGTCAATGCGCTTCCAGCCTGAAAGAGATCATGAGTATATCGATTTAATGCTCGGCGATGGCAGCGCAGCAGATCCAAGAGGCAAAAACGCCACGGAACCAAAACCTTGGCATTGTGACGCGACACAGCCATATCGTCCGCTCCAAACCTACCATTCTTCTGCACGATTCTGCCAGTCGTATACGTGCAGTAAAAAACTTTCGTGATGCGGTTTTTCTCCTCGGTTGTCGGCTTTTGGAGGAACTCGGACCAGCGATGTTCACCCAGAATGCGGTCGAAGTGCGGATAATCTCTGCTGACTTCAATGATGACCATATTGCGCGCCTGTTGAATAGCAGCATCGGATGGTCAGCTGCACGCCACAGGAATCGATGGGTGGAGGGGCAAGACTGCAGAACACCATGATGAACAAGCATCAACTCACGCTTGGCTTATGGAAGATGGCGAAAAAGACGTCCTTGTCGACGCAGCTGGCGACCCAACGGGCAAAGTCCTGTCTGTCCTTTGGTAACTCCATATTGCAGGTCCCATTGATGGCGTAAGGATGGACGACGGTCAGATATCGCGGCTCGTCGTCGCCGGGTGGCGGGGTGGGGATGCGTTTTGGCATGGTGGAAGTTGAAGAATAGGATTGGTTTGGAGGGAATATGTGGATGGGGAGAAAGAACGGTAAGCGCGCAACGGGGTGATCTTGCCGACAACGCGTCGAGTTGTAGATAGTCTAGACTCCCTCGATGCCCTCGTTTTCGCAATGAATGTGTGCGAGAAACGAGGTTGTATCTAACGGTGATTAGAATGACTTGCTGTGTGTTCCCAGCTGTGATGGGCTCTGATATCACGACAGGTGTATCAAGACGAGAGAGCGAATTGACCTGACACTGCAGGATAGTAGCTGGACCGTCAAGAGGACGAGCGTAAGGCTCGACCGTCGACACACATCAGTTATACTACATGGAAATAAGAAAGGGACAGCGGATACCGGGGAGACAATGCAATCAGCCCTCATTCCCAGTGAAAACTGGTTCTCGGTTGGTACAGTGACCTCAAAAACCCTTTCCATACTAACCTGGATAGCAGTGCATGAAGTGCACTGCCAAACACTGTGGGAATCTTGCTTAGCTTTGGTGTAGTTA
>JBBPOI010000707.1:0-10294 GCA_038091355.1 Phylloboletellus chloephorus
TGCTCAGAAATACCAAGGATGCTGTACCCCCCATGGACGCCGGTCTCCCCACCCATCCCGCCCCCGCCGCACAGGCGTCTCCCGAGCACGCCGCAGCGGCCACCGTGCACAGCCTGCCCGTCGTGCATGTCTCTGCTGTCCCCGCTCCTCAACGGCCGTCAACCGCTCGATCTCCACTGTTGTCCGACACGTATGCGACCCATTCCCAGTTGCATGCTCAGTCATCCAGCACAGTAGATCCCGCGACAGATCGCCTGCGCAGACGTCGTTCAGCCGTGGAGGTAAATTCCCGTCCCCTTCTGCTCTTCGCAATCACCGCAGAACGTTAACCTTTGATCTAGTCACCACGATTTAACGATCGTCTCTCTGGCTTTTTCTCAAATCTTATTCATCGCCGTGATACCATCACTCCGGCGAACCCTCGTCCAACCCATGCAGAGCGACCAACGACACCCGTTCCAGCCCAGTCCGAACCAGGCTCCAGGACACCCTCTCCTGCCCCTGCCCGGTCGCAGACCCCCCCTCCTCCATTGCCTCCACCTATGCTCCATGATTTAGGGCTCTCGTTGTCCGCGATCACCCCCGACCTCTCCCCTTCCCATTTCAGTTCTCCGCCCACAAGTGGGGCCTTTTTGGACCCCCATTATCTCCTCCTTTGTCACCCACAAGGTTTGGATGTGCTCCCTCTCGTCTCACCCCCATCTCCGCAACCGTATGCTCTTGTGCGTAGGGTGGCATTCAAAGGCGTCGTCGTGATGGAGCATCGTGGGGTGTTGGTAGCTATAGCGGGTCGCAGGGATGGCGTTCGAGTATACGCCTTGGAGGAAGTCAAGAAAGCTGTCGAGTGGCGCATAGAAGTCGAGGTTCGTAGAGAACGGGAACGGTCACGCAGAGAAGAATCCAGAAAGGCTGGCTCTGGGAACTCGACCATTGACCAGCGGGTTTCGTCGGAAAAACGGGGCAAATTATCGTTATCGACGACTCCAACAATTGCGGAGATACAACAAGGCAGCAAATTTACTTCGAAATCATCATCAATCTCCAATCCAGCAACACCAAAAAAGCCTAGGCCTCCAACAATCCAACCACCGTCTTCGCTTCCGCCCATGGGCCAGCCTCCCCCTTATTCTTGTGCGCCAGATAACCGACCGCCTCTACGAAACCAGAGGTCTTCAGTTTCAGTGAACATAGCCCGCCCCAGGCGGTCGTCCCTGTCTTTGGCCGTTGTCCCTACTGTTCCACCATTACCCCCTCCAATTTCAAGCGCGGAGTCTGTTACCGTTCCAAATGCTGCCGATGTCTCGAAAACCTCTGACTGGTTGGAAACCAGCGACGACGAGGCTATTGACATGCTAACGGCGGGTGCAAGCGGAAGTCAAGCATTGGACGAGAGGACGAGTTCTATCCCGCCTCCGAGGAACGATGACCAAAATGATAATGTCGGCGGCCCTACTGCTGCGCTTCCAGTTCGAAGTCAAACGATTCAACCTCACCGGAGGAATCGCCCACCAAACCTTGATTTACCCCTTGCCTGCGCGAATGTAGGTCTCGTGTGTCCAATTAATCCTTCTGTATTTCCAGCTCTTCTTACTATTCGCCAGGCCTTACAACCTTCCCCTCCGGCAATTGATCAGACTAATGCCACGCATACCTCTTACGAAACACCGCCACAGCAGCCGTCTCTTGAAGTGGATCGTGACGAAGATGATGACGACGCTGCTACCGTTCCTGGTGAACGGATTACGCTTGTCCAAGCTCTGCTGGAAAGCAGGCTTCCTGATGTACCTCCTACTGGCACCCTTCGACCGCAGGAACCCATCCTGATTCCCACATCGGACCCCGCGTCCGGCGAAGATGACTTCCCTACAACATCCTCCTTCGCAGATGCTCTTTCTTCCCATAATCACAGCATCGCTGGTCGGGCGGAAAGGCGGCGGCGACGATGGTCTGTTCTCGGAAACATTTTCAGTCCCGCTGGGTCCCAAGACATGAGGACATCTCCTTCTCTTTACGATACACCTTTGGGTTCCCCCGTGTTAACGATACCTGCAAGTGAAGCCAGACCTCTTACACGTACGCTCTCCAACCGTACACGACCCTCGGTTACAACAACTGGTCTTACTCCTCGGCCGATCACTTCCGGAGGCACACACCCTTCACATGCTAACTCGATTCCATCCGCACCTACTGTTCCTGCCACTCTGGATTCCGCACCGCCGCACCGCCTTCTTCCGCGAATTTTCAGCAGTGCGTTCAGTTCTCGCAGGTCAGATGCCCGACCTCCGATACTCGTGCTCAAGAACATCGACATGGATTCAAGAAAGAACAGCGTGCAACCGCCGCTAACACCGCAAGCACCATCCCCAAAACTGGAATATGTCAAACTCCCTGGAACCAAGGGATCCCTTCTGATTAAAGCAGTCGAGACTCCCAAAAAAAGGTACATATCAACACGCTACGAGTCATTCTTTTCTAACCTTGTGGTAGTTTCTTGGCCATTCTCTGTGGAGAGAATGGTGAAAAGGTCGAATTGTTTGCTGGAACTTATAGAACCGCTCTCGGCCTCTCTCGCACTTTTATTCTTCCAGACTCTCCCAAGTCCCTCGAACTGCAATTGCAGGGAGATGATCTAGTAGAGGTCTTTTTGGTATTTTCACATAATATTTTTGGGCTGGAACCTGCAACGGTGAGGGTGCGGGAAGTTCGTATCGGGCGTGCTGAACGAAGAGCTGCTCGGCGGAGGGTGAGAGAAATACGAAATGGCCAGGCCGACCTTTTTGATACCGATCCACAAGTCCTTGAGGATGAAGACAATAACGTGAACCTCAGCGTTGGTGTTACCGTACCGTCTGGCCAGGATCCACTTTCGCGCAACAACTCCATTGCGCATCTCCCCGAGCCCGTCAATACGCCTACCGGAAGCGTTGGTGCGCATGATTCTGCTCTGGCACACGCCGAGGAACTGGTTGCTCTCGCTTCTGCCCAAGTTGGCCCTTACACGACATTCCAGCAGTTATCGTTCGCGCCAAAGATTCCTCTTGCTACGATCGCTGACGACTATACCATACCGCCAACATATCCTGATTTTCTCGGTTACCGCGCTGAGCACGAACCAGACACGTATGGGGATGGCAGAAACCTTGCGTCTATTCAATTCAATCCACCTGGTTTGCCCATGCCGGCACCAGCACCTCCATCGAGATGGTTTTATCGTGATCCCAAAGGTGTCATTCACGGTATGCCGTGCTTCCATATATATTAGAGAAACCTATTCATAACGATCTAGGACCTTGGAAGGCGAGCTTGATGCAGGCTTGGTACAAAGATGGGTTGCTTCCACCCGATCTCCCTGTCCGCAAAGAGGAGGACGATGAATATATTTTGCTTAGAGACCTCAGACAGCAATGCGTCGACCCGGTTTACCCATTCCGGTCTGCCCCACCACCCCCAGCTATGCAGCCTTCCCCACCGCTATCCGATGCATCCAAGCCGCTACTTCCACCTATCTCCCTTCTTGTTCAGCCTCGGCATTTTGGCCCGCCAGCATTATTCTACTCCTCTCGGGGTGGGCATAGCACGTCTATCGTTGATGCCCGCGGTCGTTCTGTGCTCAAAGGAAAATTCGTATGGAGCACGGATGAGGAAGTCAGATTCAAGCCAAATGCTCTCCGTATGGGTGACATCAAAAGACTGGAGGCCTTTGATGTGAAAGACCGTTCCATCATCGTTGCAATGCGGCAAGGAGGTCTGGAGGCAATGGATTTAGGCGACGCGCTGCTCAAACCAGCAGACGAGTCGCGCCCAGTCCTGCCGCATTTTCTACCTCCCCCTTCGAATATCAACAGGCGAAGACCTTTCGTGTGGAAGACAGGGACCCCTATCGATTCTTCCACTAGCAGCACTGCCTTGTCGGCGAGGGCGAAGTCGGGTTATCTGGGAAGGAAAGCGAGTTACCCGCCAGGAAAAGGCCCGTCCAAGGGAGACTTTATGACGGTTAACGACGGTGATCCAGAGGTCACTGACGAAATTGTCTTCCTTGGACGCACCGGAGACAACCTTTACCTCTGCGAACGCAACGGTGGCGCGTTTAGGATCCTGAGGCTCTCTCCTGACGTGTAAGCGTGTTATTCATGTCCACTCTCTTTCAATGTCCCTCCTTGTCATGAACTCTATTCCACTATCACGCCGGGCACACCTGCAGATACGATGATACCCATCTCTCATTCACAGTCAACTACCTCATAGTTTTGCAGATATCTTCCGTAGATCAGTTTTCAGGATCTTGCCGGTGGATGTTTTCTAGAAATGTGGGCATGAGCATCTCTCTCGAGTTATCGCCGGTAGCAGGTTTACCGGGAGTCTGTCGACCACTTGAACCCACTCGGGGCACGCAAATCCTGGTAAGAGAGAACGTGCATGGCGCTTCAACTCCACCCCAAAGCCCGCATGATTCCCCGCCCAGTTTTCAGCATACTCCGGCCGGAGGATGACGAAGGCCATCGGACGCTCACCCCATCTCGGGTGGGGCCGCGCAACCACCGACACCTCGAGTACATGCGGGTGGCTTGCAAGTTCTTGATACCATCAGTTGGAAGAGCGATGATATATTGTAGGAAATATCAATATCCCTTACCCAGTTCTATGGCAAGGCTTGATGAATTCTATCAAATACTGAACACCTTCACTATCACAGAATTGATACTATGCTTACCTCTCCGCCGGAGATAATGATGTCCTTGCTCCTATCCATGATCTGTACAACACCTTTTGGATGCATCACCGCAAGGTCACCAGAGTTGAAGTACCCCCCTCTGAACGCCTGGCGGGTAGCTTCTGGGTCTTTGAAATACTATGAAACATAGCAATTTTAAAGTCCGGATCATTGACGTGGCAACACACCTCTTTCATGACAATGTTGCCTCGCGTCACGATCTCGCCCACAGTCTTTCCATCCGTGGGCACGTCGATGAGTTCCTGATCGTTTTCGTGCTTAGGAGGGTACACAACTCGAACGTTCTGAGCGGTGGCAAAACTGTGTCCCTGACGCGCCATCAACTTTGCACGATCTTCCACACATAGCGATGCCCAGGAGGGTTGATCATAGCACCGCATGAACGGTCCGTAAGTCTGAACAAAATAGGTTTATGATCGCTGAAAGCTGAACAAGTGGCGCACCTCACTAAGGTGCGTCGAGTCAACAATATGACAGACATCGGAGAAAAGACTCACGTAAGACCGTACACATGGACAGGCTTGATACCAATCTCCTCAAGCTGACCGATCACTTGGGCAGTGGGTGCGGACCCAGCGATGATGACAAAAACAGGGCGCTGTAAATGTTGCCTAGAGAGATCATTGACAATTCCAATCTAGCTCAACTCTGTTATATTGTGGCGATGGCTTGTTCGTAGCGAATCGAATCGAACCTGGACTGTTGGTGCACCACAGTAATGGGTAACACCTGAGTTAAGCAGATGTTTCCAAATCTGGGGATAGTCGACTCGACGAATGATGATCTAATTGGATATCGTTGATAGCAAGAAATCAAAGACGAAGCTCGCACGATGGAAACTCACCTGGGTTGCACATGCAAAAACGTTGGCCCAAGGGAAGGTCCATCCTGCAGCATGGAACATAGGTAGGACCCTACACAAAACAAAACATTTCAGCGCAGTGGCAGGGAACAGAGGAGGCAATACCATAGATAGCGAGACTCGTGATTGATACTGAAGGTACAAGTAAAGACGTTGTTGTCCAATTACTAGATGAATACCTGCCGTGTTTCAAACGCGTTCGCTATCGCCGCAAGATATGACCCTGACATTCAAATTCAGAGTACACAGATGCTTACAAGGCAAGAATACAGACCTCGTAGGGTAGTAATAACCCCTTTAGGCTGGATAAACTTTAGTGGTTATCCAGGGGGTTGAAAAACCGTGCGCACTCTACCGGTAGTGCCCGAACTGGAATTGGGCATTATTTGGGGTAACGACAATGTCGGGAAAAACTGAAGCTTACGTGTAACACAGAACAGCAGGAGCGTTCTCGTTTGGCTCTACATCAAGCCCAGCCCAGCCCTTCTCAGCACTGAATCGTCGACCTGCGCTCAGAAAGTCTTCATATGGATCCCCAACCCTGGCAGTATCATAACAGACAATGGCGGTGACTTTAGTGTTAGGGATGAGATGCAAGCACTCATGGTCGACAAGTATGAGTTTGGATTCACTGTGGTCGAGGATGTAAGAGACCTCTGGAGGGGTTAGGCGGGTGTTGATTGGTGCAAGGACGGCACGAGCGGCGAGAACACCAAAGTAGGCATCTACAAGACCAAGTCAATGGACATGGGCTGGCAACGGTTCTGGATATAGACCTGAAATCATAGGTCTTGGAGAAGTGAGGGGTTAGAAGAGGACATGTATGACCCACTCACGAATTTGGAGTCAAAGCTGCTACACGGTCGCCTGGGCGAATTCCTGCCTGTATGAGGGCATATGCCAAATTCTGGATGCGTTGAGCCCTGGAGCATTGTGGGATGAACAAATCTGACAAGGGCAGGATTAACGGACACACCATATACTGTATGAGTAGAAAGCGGGCTGGTCAGCATCTGGATGGGCAAGTGCGAGGTTGTCTGGATATACGAGGGCGGCATGCAACAAGAAGCTGATTGGGTTCTGTGACGAGGGAGGTGGTAGTCGTGATTTACATGGGAAGACGACGTACGAGCGGGTGGTGATTTACTGGTGCTGAGTGGAGGGGCTTCTGCTGGTAGCAGACGTCGGGCGGAGGGATGCTCTCCGGTGTAGGATGAAAGACAGAAGTGTCTGGGTGTTTGCGTGTCAGACTTGGATGAAGACGCAGGACGCACCAAAAGCTGTGACATTCAGGGACTCACCAAAGGCTGTAGGCGTTCAGAGACTCGTCAAGCTGTAGGCATTCAAAGTACTCACCAGAAGCTGTAGACATTCAGAGACTCGTCAAGCTGTAGACATTCAAAGTACTCACCAGAAGCTGTAGACATTCAGAGACTCGTCAAGCTGTAGACATTCAAAGTACTCACCAGAAGCTGTAGACATTCAGAGACTCGTCAAGCTGTAGACATTCAAAGTACTCACCAGAAGCTGCAGACATTCGAGGACTTTCGAGGTGGGGGAAACACAAGAGTAAACAAGCCCGCAGTCGTCGCTCACCTTTTATACTTTACTTTTAGTAGTGATTTTCAGTGACTTTCTGTCGACAACCATGGCTGATGCTGCAGGCTCTGCAGACAGATCTGTACAGGTCAAGCTCGTTCTCCTCGGTGCGTCTCTACTCCCTTGCAATTCACCACTACCCATCTTTCCCTCACTTCTCTCCCAACCAGGCGAGGCTGCCGTCGGGAAATCGTCCGTGGTGCTTCGATTCGTGCGTCGCAATCTCCAGGTGGCATGACAGGGCTGGACACGCCCTCTGCTCATCCTCACCAGGTATCCAACGACTTCCAACCGAACAAAGAACCCACCATCGGGGCTGCGTTCTTGACCCAGAAATGTCGTCTAGAGGATCGTGTGCTGCGTTACGAGATCTGGGATACTGCTGGCCAGGAGCGCTTTCATTCTCTCGCCGTCCGTTGGCCACTCTTCCATTTGTTCTGCCCTGACTATCTTTCCATCTTCTAGCCTATGTACTATCGCAATGCTCAGGCTGCCGTCGTTGTCTATGACGTTACGAAAGCTCCCAGTCTGGAGAAAGCAAAGTCGTGGGTCAAGGAGTTGCAAAGACAAGCCAACCCCAATATCGTGATTGCACTCGCTGGCAACAAAGTTGACTTGGTCCAACCATCTGCCTCGCTCCCTGGCACAACCTCCGGCTCCGAGTCCGAAGACGAGGCGGATGATGCCACAGCAACTCCAGGAGAGGCTCCCAGTCCTGGTGCGGGCGAGGAATCACTACGACAAGTTCCTCGGGAGGAAGCACAGGCCTATGCCACAGAGGCTGGCTTGCTTTTCTTCGAGACCAGCGCAAAGACTGGAGACGGTATCGTAGAGATATTTACAGAAATAGGTCCGCCCCGATTTCCGTGACTTTGATTCCTGCCTGACCAAATCATGGGCAGCCAAGAAAATACCAATCGAGCACATCTTGGCTTCAAACCGCAGTGCTGGCAGAAACGGTGCTGCAGGGGGTCGAGTGGGTGCCTCACGGCAAGAGGGTGCAGTCAACTTGGAGGAGAACCAAGCGAAAGGCAGGGATGCTTGCAATTGTTGACCTACTTGTCTGTCATCATTCTGGAGAACCACCACTTTGTCGTTTATTCCATGATGCATTTGCATGATCCTTGGACACGTATGACTACGCCCCTACCCAACCTTCCGCTCGTAATTGCTTTAATAATTCTAGTCAGTTATCGGACAACAGCCTAAGAAATTGCCTGTCCGAACTGATCCGATGTGCCCATGTGCGCGTTTCGCCGATGATCATTATCATGTGAAGGAATAAAGTCCATGTAAGGTGGAGGTCTTGCAACCTGCTCTTGGTCATTGGGTGTCCGATAGGGTGGGGGCGCGGGTACATGGGTCGATCCTTGATCCACGCCTTCCCCAGCCTGCTGACCATGAGTGAACGAATGATGAGGCATCGCTGCGGAAGGATGGGTTTGAACAGATCCAGGCGACGTTGGGGATCTAAACACAGAATCGATGGACGGGGGAGGATCGGACGGATCATCCAGAGGCGGCGGAGGTGGTGGTGGCTGCTCTCCTACAATCAATCCCAAAGCTCGACGTGGCTGAGAGAGATCAACAAACTCGGCGACTTCAGGGTCTTGCACCGCCTGTTCAACCGAAGGCGGTGGGGTAGATGTCCGATGTAGTGGGTCGGTGTGGCCATCGAACTGTTGGGAAGAGGAAAAGCCAAAGATGACCCCCTCTCCGACGATGATCGTTTCTGCCACGGGGGTCGCAAAATGTTCTTCCGTGTTTGTAGGAATATATATCTCGCTCTCTGACTCCTGGAATGTGGGCAAAGATGACGATGTGGATGCTTCGGATGGGAAAAAAGGCGGCGGGGGAACGTCTCTGTCTTCAAATGGTGGAGGGGAGCCATGTTGTGTGTAGCTTGGACCAGCCTCTCCTTCGTGATACAAGGGTGCGGAAATCTCGGTGTCTTCTTGTCGCACAGTCCTGAGTGGTGGACGATCATGCTTTTTTTGATATGCAGCATCCACCCATTCCTCAACCTCGGGCAGTGGAGCAGGGGGTGGGATGATGTTGACAGGAATGGAGATCGTGTGCACCGTCTCCGTCCTGCTCGCAATGTCGACAAAGGACGTATGGATATCCAACAAGAACGATACTTTGTGGAGAAGTGTTGTTTGTGTAATGGAGACGCATTGTGGGACATTCTCCACGTAGGAGTAATCCCCTTCCACCAGAGACCGGGGACGATCGGAGGACGAAGCAGATGGCGATGTTTGGTGCAGAACAAAACGTAGTCGAATCGGATTCGAGCTGTGGAACCTGCAAGATGCCCCGGAGCGGGACGTGACCGTCGTGTATGCAGCAGTGAAGGACGAGGGAGAGTTGGGATCACTTGGTTTCTCCGCAGCTGAGGAGCACGTTGCGGACGAAGGACCCTCAAGCGGAGAATTGCAGATCTCAGCCGTTGGTGCCATAGCCTCTGATGAAGGACTCGGCAACTCGCCATCCAAGTCGTCGAGACGTTTGACCTCGACTACGCGAAGGAGCTCCGTCTTGACATTACGGAGCCGGAGCCCTCCCTCCAGGACAAGCCGGCGAGGTGGTGGTGGTACGGTAACGTAGACAGGAATTGGTTCTCCAACAGTGAAAGTTGATTTTGGAATCTCTGCCTCCACGCGCACTGGATGATGGATTACATGCTTCTCAGGTGAGATCGCGACGGTATGCGTGTGTGCAGTATAGCGCCTGGTGTGTACGGACAGTTCTCTGGACACAGTGGGGCGTGCTGGATCTGCTGGGTGGAGAGTAGCAGTTAGTACGTGCATCACCGACGAGTGCAGGGTGTGGATGCATTGGGGCACGTCTGGCATGAGTGGTATGGCGAACGGGAAAGAGGTCGGGATGGCGTCGACCGCGTCAGGCGGGAATGAAGCCACGTCGATCTCGGAAACACTGAGCTCGACCTCGTGTCCGTGTGCAGACTCCGTCGTGCGCAACGACACAGACCTTCGCCGAGTCCCGTCAGCGCATCACCAAGGAGCAGTCGGGCCACTGACAGCTTCTTCCAGGCGCCAGGCTGGGCACCTTTGACATGCACCTCCCCCTCCATCGCTGCG
>JBBPOI010000708.1:0-10268 GCA_038091355.1 Phylloboletellus chloephorus
CTCATGTATTTAATAAAGCGGAGATTAAAAACACGTGTTAGGTCACGTGACATGCTTATGTAATAGCTAAGTATTATGCCAGGTCGAGCATTCGATCCTGGCCAAGTCCAATTCTTTACTGTAGGAGTGTTTTGCCCGTATAGGAAAAGTAACGCGTTTATAACAATTCTCAGACGCCCGATGCTTTTAGGGCTGTGGGGACTTTGTCCCTAGTTTGGTCGTGTTAAGTACTGTAGTACAAGAGCGTCATAGACAACATGCGGGTTTAGGTTTAGCGCATGTAGCTATTCCTTACAATAAGTCCAGTATCCTTATACTTGAGACTGAGCTTAGACTCTGTCTATTGCTAGCCCCGCTTTACCTCGGTTCAAAACATTCAGGGTCTTTCTTAGACTCTAGGATTGCCACATGGATAACATGTCATATGATGTCAAGATTAGTGAGCATGGATCTTTTGTAGGGGATGTTGGGATTTTCTACTGTCTTTTTGTAAGTGAGGGGCTGGGTTAGTGCAGAGTGTTTTATTCCTTGAAGGTTAAAGGTGTCTGGAATGTTGGTGTCAACTTCATCGGGTTGTGGTTTCAGGGCTCCGAGATTCACTAGGGCGTCCGCACATTCATTGCCTGTGTTGCTGGCATGTCCCTAATAGCCAAGGCCTAGTGGAATGGGTAGGTAAGGAAGTGTTGAGCCTGGAGGCTCGCCACTGTAGAGACATGGATTGAAATATCTCGCAAACCAGATAACTCAAATAGTCATTACACTGTCTGGAAATTCTGGCCTTGCGCGAGTGGCAACTCCAGTGGTGTCTGTGGGAAAATGATATTTCCTTGATGTTCAACTTCAGCACCAACTACCGAATACTGAGGCAAACATACCCTGATTCACGATCTGCAGCCCGTCGTTGGATCACATCCCTCGAGGAGGAAACAGGCGCAATCAATCTCAAGTCTGCTGCCGTGGCGGCAGCAGGGCTTGATAGTCGACAGTTGATCTCAAGCCGGCATCCTTACCCACCTACAAGTCCTGCTGATGAGAGCAAGGTTCTTCCTGATTTCTTCGACGGGGTATACGAGGAAGTCTTGGATGCTTGCCAAAAAGAAGGCAAGATAGCCTGCGTAATCCTCGTTTCTGATGAACATGATGATGTTCCAGAATTCAAGCGGTAAGTCACTTTTGCTACAACGAACCTATCCCTTATCTACCGGCAGGTCAACCCTCACCCATCCAGGTCTTGTGCGCATGCTCAGTGAGAACAACTTTGTCGTATGGGGAGGAGATATAAGAGACAAAGATTCCTGGGATGGTTAGCAACCTCCTGCCTCCTTTGCCACAGACTGAGTCTGACGTGCATTGTGTCTCAGCCTCTCAGAAGTTACAGGCAACAACATACCCGTTCATCGCCTTTATAGCGCTTCAACCCCGCCGAAACCACTCGTCGAACTTGTCATCTTCCAGCTCTACGCCTGTGCTGACTGTTCTTTCGCGTCACCACGGGCCATCAGTTCCAGAGTCTGGACCCACCTCCGCTCAAACACTTCTACACCATCTTGAACATCAGCTCCTGCCTCGTGTCAGTCCGTTCCTTTCGCGACTCCAGTCGCAATTACAAGAACGGGACAGAGATAGAAGCATTCGTGATCAGCAAGACAAAGCTTTCCAGGAATCAGCGGAGCGCGATCGCGAGCGCATCCAAGCTCGGATTAGGGGAGAACAAGAAGAAGCAGAGCGTCTGCGCATGGAGGAAGAGGTTCGCCGTCAGGAGGAGCAGAGGCTGAGATTGGAGCGGGAGAAGCAGGCAAGTCTCCAGGCTCTGAGACTGCAATGGAGACGTTGGATGCGGCGGTCTATTGTCCCGCTCGAGCATCGAGGTGGGAATGGCATTCGTCTCGCCCTCAAATTGCCTGGAAACACGCGTGTCGTCTGGACTTTCCCTCCCAGCTGCACGCTGACGGAACTTTACGCATTTGCGGATACGCAGACGCTACCCATCACCTTGCAACCAGATAGCGATCCAGAGCACATATTAGATGGGTCAGCACCAGACTTGCAAAAACTCGAGAACTATATCCAATCACAGACAGACGGCGCAGATTCTTGGTGGGGTTTCAAGCTCGTACTCGCTTATCCTAGACGAGAAATCAAGTGGACTGGTGGTGCATCGCTCGTGGG
Organism: Phylloboletellus chloephorus; assembly: GCA_038091355.1. Lineage (NCBI taxonomy): Eukaryota > Fungi > Basidiomycota > Agaricomycetes > Boletales > Boletaceae > Phylloboletellus > Phylloboletellus chloephorus. The sequence goes on from JBBPOI010000708.1 coordinate 2,170, forward strand.
GGCAGGTCTAAAGAGTGGTGAACAACTCGTCATGGAGCTGACCCATGAGAGCACTATGTCCCCGCAACTTTCGGACGACGAATATGAGTCGGAGGGTGATTAACGTACTATTAGAGGTTAGCGCACCCTACTGCTAGCAGAGCTGTCTGAAAACATCTTCAGGTGGTTTGTCATCGTACATGAATGCCATGCGTATTAAGGACAATGTTCGGGGATCCAAGACGTGATTACAACTTACCAGCGATCATTTGCACATTTACAATAAATGATCCATCCTGGTGTTGACTTGCCATCTCTAGAAACCGGATCAAGTCAATGAATGTTTTGATCATAGACCTTCCAATCCGCACTCCCTTGAGCAACTCATCGACCTCTCCCAGAGTCGTCTAATGAGACCGTGATCCTCCGTATCAAATACCTGGAAACCTCGAATGAACTCCTGTATACAACGTGTCAGTTCAGGGTCGATTGAGAATCGTCAAAAAGTCTCTTCTCATGGCGCAGAAGCAATTATCTCTGACCTCGGCTTGAGTAAGGTATTAGCCGAATGCACGGAGTAAGTCGCTCATGGTCTCTCTGAATGGATCGGTCGCCTTCTTGTCGAACAGCGCAGAGGCTTCCTTGTACTCTGCGTTTTCGGCCAATCAGCTGTTAAGACTATCGATCTCACCATATGGGCTTTCGCTGAAGCAACTACTTAGTGCCAGTAGAGAGGGCCTCCCGCATGAGTCAGGATAAAGTCGGACGTACACTCTGGAAGTCTCTACTGGGTGGAGGTGATTAGGCAACGAGAACCTCATATGTACATGCCTCCCTCACCCACCTCCCCAAGTGACCGACTAGTCACCCCCACAGGCTTTGCAACTGGCTCTGCATGAGCCCGTAAACTCAACTCACTAACTTCTTCTCCAATTATGGCGAAGAGCCATTTATGAGCTTTTTCCAATGTCTTCTTATCCCAGGCGTCTTTGAAATTCGTGATAGCTCCCTTCCCTCCAAATGTTGGGGGTGGAGCCAGTGATGCGTTCGGAGAAGGCAATAGCACGACAGCGGTAGCATACCGAGCGTTGTCTTCACCTATTGAACGCAGGAATACCTCGTTTAACAGGGAAGCCGTAGTTAATTGCAAGAGATTCGGTTGAGCGAATAGCTCTAGTTCAGAATCCTGTGAAGATACTAGTCAGATCGAAGGCGAGTCGGACACACATGGCTGGTCTTGAGAACTCACAGAGAATGGTTTCTTCCCTACGGAAAGATAACGAATAGGCACATTGTCTTGTGAGATCACTCGCGGCGAAATATATGCTTGGGTTGGGAAAGAATCTAGAATAGCTATGCTTGATGGAGGTAGACGGTAATGAATAACAGCTCAAAATAATTGAGAACTATGACCACCTGGTTGGCTCCAAGCGTTCAAGCATTGCCGTGGTGTATGTGGTCATGGCAAACAGTGGTAGCCGTGTGCGCATCTCGGTCTCAGATACGACAATGACAGCGTTTGTCCAAGATGGACAAAAAAGTAGCCCTACCTAACTGAGGTCAGTTTGACGATGCGTACAAGAGTAATGAATGGATCCGCACCGGAAGATTATTGACGTAGATGCCAACCTGCTGTTCGCCGAGGTTTACGACCCGCGCCCAGCTCACCCCAGCCTCGCCAGATGCAAAGACAAGGGGTTTCTTGGAAGGTATATCGTAAACAGATTTGAACTCGACCTTCACCTGAGGGGGCTGCGCGGATGCCATCCGCTGCGGCAATGGGTTATACTCATCTTCGTCATCAGACTCAACGGCATATCGAGGCGGAGGGGTGTCTGCGAGAGGATCTACTTCCTGTCACTACTCAGCAATCATTCTCTTGACATGTTCAACAATCCCTCACCATAGTGGGGACCTGCAAATATGAGAGTGTTACCAAGCGATGAATGACCAAGGTTGCTAAACGGTCGCGTGCATAACCAAATAAATGTTCAAGTTATCTGCAAACCTGTTCTACCGTTCGAGGTCATTTTCGACCGCTTCCATTAATCGACATGAAAATCCTTTGGTAAGTCGCTGATTTTCCAGCTGCACGCTTCCTAGACGCACTCTCGGTAGGGTTTGCCTCATCGCTTCAATTCAGTTCCGCAGATGCCCCGACGAGGAGGACCGATCCTGAAGAGACCTATACCACACGTCTCTAAGGTCCTCGCAGTTGCCAGCGGCAAAGGTGGTGTCGGGAAGAGTACAATCGCAGGTCCACCAGATTCTTCTTCCTCGTGTAGTCTGTGGCTCACGAATTATTCTATATGAAGTGAACCTAGCTTTCGCCCTTGCCATGTGGAAAATGCCATCCCTCGGACGTCGCCTGCGCGTTGGCATTCTCGATCTCGACATATTTGGCCCCTCAGTACCGACTCTCATGGGTCTCCAACACTCTGATGAACCTGCATTGACATCTGGTAAGACATCATCTTTCCTCTCATCCCTTGCATTAATCCGGCAGTGAGGCGGCGCCATTTTGCCTATCGTCAATCATGGACTGCCCACCATGTCCATGGGCTACCTCCTCCCAAAGTCCACCGAGAGCATGCTCAGAGAGGACGCCGCGGTTGTATGGAGAGGTCTCATGGTGCAGAAAGCAGTGCAACAACTTCTTTATGATGTTGATTGGCGAGAATCTGGACATGGACCTGGTTTGGATGTCCTGGTCATTGACATGCCACCAGGGACGGGAGATGTCCCCTTGACACTCGGACAGCTTGGCGTTGTGAATGGTATGTCGTCTTCTTTGTTCTCTGCTTTTGCTCACGCAAACATAAAATAGGGGCTGTGATAGTATCAACTCCACAAGACGTTGCCCTGGCAGATGTGCGGCGTGGAATCTCCATGTTTCGTAAAATCTCAGTCCCTGTGTGTCTTCTTCAGCGCTTTCTCGCTTGCACTGAACAGAACCGAATGCCAATTTAGATAACGGGAACCATTCTCAACCAAGCTTACTTTGTTTGTCCCTCTTGCACGACCCCACACCAACTCTTCGGTTCTCCTGATGCCTTCCGTTCCGTCGCTTCCACACTTGGAGTTCCCATCCTTGGGGAGCTTCCACTTGTCAAAGGCATCAGCACTGGCGGGGACACGGGAGTCCCATATGCACTCACAACAAACTCGCAGAAAGCAGAGGCCGACGGCACCGGAGGGGTGATATGGAGGAATGTGATGGAAGATGCGGCGAAGAAGGTTTGGGACACCCTAGAGAGTTATTGAAAAAAAGATCTACCCAACTTCCATTGTCGGACCGTTACCGGTTCCGCACCTCCGTTCGGGTGGACCTCAATGCGGAGGAGGGCAGAGTATCTGATGTGGGTCGCGTATGCATACAAACCATCTCAGTATTAATACTTCCTTGAATCCAGAGGTGCCACCCTCCACTCAGACTGCCATGGATAAACTTGAGAAGCTTAATTAACATGTAAACCCATGATAAATATTATCCGGCGGATGCAATGTTCGTTAACCGCAACGGGATGATCGTTTCTAAAGACGATCTGTTCAGACTGACAATTTTTGTGCCATTGGTGCTTGTCGAGCTCTTCAGTGCTAGCACTAGCCCTTGGACAGTGTCATTCATAATAGCTACCAGAACTGACCGACTGCATAAACAAACGTAAAATACAAGAACATAGGAAGGAGAATATTGTTCACTCCAAAGAAGAACGTGTATCCAACATTTACTTTAAAAGCTCGCATTCAGCGATATTCGGTCACTGCAACAAGAAGCTCCCGAAGTCTAAGAATGCCTCATCCAGCGACAGCTTCCAGACAACCAGCGCCTCCACGATAAGCCGGGGTTCTCTGGATGCCATCGTGGTTGATCCCAACGAGCCATGTCTAGCACCAACTCCATCAGCTTCTTGTTCCCCTTTATTGTCGACGAGCGAAGTAATCTCAGGCGGCGCAGATGCAGCGCGGGCAGAAAGGTCACCGTCAGTGGCATGAAGAGACTTGAGGCCACATACCAAATACATAGCATCGTCTGTGAGGTATGGAGAAAAGGTCCGGTGAAAAGTAGAGTATGTTGGTGACTCGACGGGACAGCTTGTGGGATCATAGGTCACCGAGCCTTTGAGCTTCAGCTCCCGCCGCGTGTCCCGCTTGTCTCTACGGAGCTGGGCTTTAGCCCCCTTGGTTTGGGGAAGGGATTCGGAGGAGTCCCGGTCTATCGGGTCTCCAGTAGCACAAGTGGTGTCAACAGATTTAGATGGAGGATACACATTGTTGAGTTTTCTCTGTGTATTTTGCACGTATCTCAAAGTGGGTCGATGGAGTAGGCGTGGTGTGAGTTGCGCGTTTCCTCGTCGGACGAGGCTTGTATACGGACGCAATCTCAAGACTGACAGAGAATTCAGCCAGTCGCAAGGTCACCTCGAGCCTCGTTGTCAGCGTAGTCTGCGACGTCTTCGTCCGCATCCACGGTGAACATGGCAAGCGCCGAGTCGAAAGGCAGGGGTATTGGAGAGGGTTTGAGCTGCGGGGGGTGGGATTCCCCTCCAGGTGAAGCTGGGGAAGTGGCCGGGGAATGGCTTGCGTTCTCTTCTGCATCTGTGACATCGGTATTTGAGAGCTCGGTCTCAAACTCTGTTGTAGAAGTGGTAGGAGACGAGTCTTGCTTCATCATCTTCAACAAATCCTTCCTTTTGGCGCTCCTCCTCCTGGAGGCACCTCAATTTCCTTTACCACAATTACTGATGCGCCGATTTCGCCGGCCATCATTTCGAGGGTCTCCAACGATTCCTACAGCTGCTGACGGGGGAGCCCAACCAAAGTACCAGAATCAGCGACGCCAAGCTCATAATAAGCCTGCCCACGGCCTTCTAGAAGGCGCCACTTGAGCTGTGTGACGAGACGAGCGAAACGAGCTGGAGTTTATATTCGACGTTCCCCTCAGAGACGAGAGTTATCGACGACTGATGAGAGATGGCAAGAAGGCATGCTCACCTCCTCTGCTTCTGGGGCGAGTCTTGGGATTCCCTTGGCAGGAGCGTCCTTATGCCTGGGAGGCATCGATGGAGAGATAAGGGAGTCCCACGGGCTGGGTACTCGCTGGCTCTCCGAGTCGGATTCGCCAGACAGACATCAAGTGTGTAAGTAAGTAGCTGGTGTATCTGTCTTTTGTTGTTATTACAGAGTGATCATAGTTATGTCTACTTTGACTCGGAAGGAACGAATGTGGCCTCTACTCGCACGTGACTTGAATGTTCCAGGTTACAGCTCGACCGCCAGCACAACCAGCCATGCCACCAGCATCATCCTCTGCGGCAAGCTTCAGATGTGTTTCCCGCATCGTGCCTGACCATCTTTCAGATGACCATGAAGCGCATCCTTCGTGAGATAGCCGATGCGAAGAAAGAGGATCTCGGGGCGATCACCCTCGCACCAACGCAGGACAGTCTCTACCGCTGGAAAGCGACTATACCAGGGCCTCAAGGCAGTCCGTACGAAGGAGGTGTATTTAATGTTGATATTCACCTCGCTCCCGATTACCCGTAAGTCATCAGTTGCACGCGGGCTCAAGTGCTCACCACTTCCCCAGCTTCTCAGCACCCAAGGTCACATTTGCCACAAGGTAGGCGAGATAGTTGCGATCACTGTGCGGACGCCCACCTCTTCTCCGACAGGATTTACCATATGAATATCTCTGACAAAGGGAACATATGTATTGACATCCTCAAGCAGAACTGGTCACCGGCGTTGTCGCTCTTCAAGGTCATGCTATCCCTTTCATCGCTCCTCACCGACCCGAACCCGCGTGCGTCTGCCATTATCCTCTCCACCTATCTTCATCTTACCCTTTCGCAGATGACCCATTAGGTGAGACTTTGCCAGAAAATACCTTGACTTCACCACTCAAGGTCATACGTGCACTGACTAGTTCCCTCCATTGCCACTGAGTACATGCGCAACCGAGCGCAGCATGACCGGACAGCGAGGCGCTGGACGGAACTTTACGCTCGTCCACCATCACCATCACCCCAATTGACATCACTCTCGACCTTGGCTCCTGTATCGAGGTCAAAGGGTAAAGAGAAAGCGTCAACCGCACAAACGGCTTCATCGAGCAGAAGCGGATCCATTGCGACAGGTAGCGGTTTCTCCGCAAACATCAGGCGACAACCACAGTCCGAACCCATCACGATAGACGATTCGGGCGACGAAGTATCCTCCGCGCAGCCACTTCGGCATGGGAGGAAAAGACGGAGAGAGCCAGACATTGTGGATGTTGATCTTGTAGAGGAGGAACGACTACGCAGCAGACGCAGAGTCCCACCTGGGTACTCCAGTCCACGTTTGCAGTCGTCTGGGGAGGTTATTGTCATTGACGATTAGGCAGCTCATCATGTCATACCACATATCTTCGGATTAAGACTGCAGAGACCCCCCTCAAGGGGGTGTTATAGCCTTTTTTTTGGGTTCGCAGTGCGTGCTCACATTACGATGGCGTCCTCCGTGAAGCGCAAACGCGAAAATGAAGAAGATGAAGAGCTAGTGCAAGATACGGAGATCACAAAGGTCGTTTATCCCGCCAATCGAGTTGAGAACTTTACTGACAACTTGCAGAAACATAAGCTCCCGACTGGGGAGGAGCTGAGAGCGTTGAAGGATGCAGCGGATTTATACCAGTCAAGTTCGTTCAAACTCCAGGTAAGCATAATGCATTCCTTTACATGCCTCTTTTCGCTGAACATTAGCCCAGATTGATGCCCTGCTGCCCAACGTGCGGCCCAAAGAATCGCAGAGGGCGCCCCTGGACCGCTTTCTCCTTACTCTTCGATCGCACCTCTTATCACTTCCTTCGATCCAGCCGCAAAATCCTCTCGTCGGCGCTCGTGCATTGTCACAAAAGGGCGTTGCCGTACCGTTCGCGCTGCCACATCCCACGCAAGAAACAAAATGGACTGTAGCATTCGAACCGCCGTCAGACGTGATTGTCGTAGGTAGTTGGGCAAACCAAATCTGTGTGAAAAAAAAGGGTGGGGATTATTTTGGTGTGGACTTGTCCGTTGAGATGCCCTCTGTACGTCTCATTCTGGGATTCATTCTTATATGTATGGCTCAATCCGTCTTCTAGTCCTTGTTCCAAGAGAAAGATTACTTGGATGCTCGATATTTTCATAAGCGTTCCTATTACCTCGCCGTAGTCGCGCAATCAATATCCACCTCGTTCCAGGTTGATATTTTCTATGGGGCAGCAGTAGGTGACCCACGACTGACGGTGCTGGTACTTCGCCCCAGAAAAGGTGAGCATTTTGTGACTCCATCATTTCCAGCATACCAAGAGTGTTTAGGGACCGAGTACGACTTCTCGAAAATACATGCAGAAGTGCGCATTATACCTGTGCTTTCCCCATCTCATCCTATACCCCTCCGCCGCCTCTCTCCATCTCACTCCAATGTTCGCGTTCAGCCTGCTTCAGAATCCCAGTTTTCCGCGTTAGATCCATCCACTCCTATCTACAACGCTACCGTCCTTCTCTCCATTTTCCCAAAACTCTCGTTGCTTTCGACGAATGCCCTCATGCAATCCAGCTCGGCGTTCAGGGACGCCCATGCGTTACTCCGAGTGTGGGCAAACCAGAGAGGATATGGTGAAGGTGCTATGTGTATCCACGGGTTTGAGGGAAAGGGGTCGTGGTGGCCTTCGGTATTGGGTTTTCTCATTAACGGGGAGGAGCCTACTTCTACTCTTGGAAATGGGAAGCCAGGGGTGAGGAGACCCGTCGGAAAGGGTTTGAGCTCGTATCAACTCTTCCGAGCAACACTCGACTTTTTGGGTAAGATCCTCGGTGTTCTTGCCTCGTGGATCCATCCTTATGCAGGCATGACAGCGAAACACGAGTTTGAGAATGCACCTGCATTCGTGAAGTCTGCCAACGGGCATAGGGTATGTAAAAGTGTGCTACCCGTTGCAGAGCTCATGAATTTTCATTAGTTCCCTCCAGAAGAATATTCATCCAATCATTCTGCTGCCTTTGTCGACGCAACCTCCACCTTGAACCACCTTGTCGATGTTCCTTTGACTTCCCTTGACATGGTATGGTCGGTTACTGCATATTCATAACACT
>JBBPOI010000709.1:0-10268 GCA_038091355.1 Phylloboletellus chloephorus
CATGAGGGGGTGATCCCTACATGCACTAAAGGTGAGGCATGACATCATCATGATGTCATAGAATCTAAATATGTACAAGAACAGAGTCCAGACCAACGCATGGCCTAGCTCTGGCGAAGATAGAGTCCAACATCAATCAATGACGTCATAAGTGATAACAAGGAGGGTGATAGAAGGGGAAGGGATTAGAGTTATCCCCTTCTATTGGTCAACCGTCGGATTATAGGATAACCCTCCTTGGAGAATAGCTAAGTGGTTAGCCAAGGGTTTATACCCATAAGAGTAGGAAATCGCGACTTAGGAGCGCGAGCGACTGTGTAGAAATTGTGCATTTCTAACATGCACTCAATGGAATTTCGACTGTGTAAGAAGTGAAGTAACCAAAGAAAGACTTCGACAGTGTAGGAAGAAGTCAAAGCGAAGGAAAATTGTAACAGAAGCAGGGCTCATAACCGTTTGTTGTGAGGAACTCAGTCAAGTAAATACCAGACTGATTAGTAAAAAATAGTAGAGAGTCCATAAGTAAAATGGGTCTCGCCTCAGTCAAGTACCAGACTGAGGTGTGACAATGAGAAAACTCTGTACTAGATGTAGGATGATTATGTAAGCCATCCTCATAGTCCATCTATCATAAAATAACAACAGCTTCTCATCATCTGACTTTGTGTGAGCTGTTATAGCCTAAGTATTGCCTAGAAAGTTTCAATATCTGTCTCAAAGAGATGAAATTTTCCAATTTTGCTTGCATCTTCAATTTTGGTAAGGATAATGATGAGAATGCTACACAGCTTTGTCTCCCATTTTTGGCCTGTAAGGATTGAAGGATGCTTTTGTGTCTTGTCCAGACTGATTGCATAGAAAGTAGCTATTCCACAGCAGCCAACATTGCTTTTTTTTCTGTTTTTTTTTTGCTATGGACTGATGCTTGGGGAAACCATTGTATAATTATGTAATCTTTCAGTCATGCTTTCAGCATGTCTCGGCAGGAATTGCAGGTTAACATAGGAACGGGTTCTCTGGGGTTAGTTCAGGGTCTTGCCTTTTTGGTTCCACGTCCACCAATCAGAGTGCTTGAGCTCGCAAAACAGCCGCAAGAGTCACAATCTAGTCACCCCGTCACAGCACGTGCCGTCCGTCGGTTCCGCAAGTCCGCTGTGGACGTTTCGCATTTCTCGGCCGGAGAGGACGTCAGCTTGCAGGTCTTGCGGATTATTGAATCTGTATTCGCTTCTGCGGGGACAGGGAAACCAGCCCATCTGCCTCTACAATGTTTTGTTGATCAGCCGCATGGGGAGGAATGAGGGTTCACCCCGATCCTGGGAACTCTCGACATGTGCGTTCGCATCTCAGCTCTTACTTTCTATCGATTCGCCCTAGGCATTGCACTTGACTCTTGACTGTTCTCTTCCACTTGGCAGTACATATCATCAAATCGACTGACTCTACTCTATAATGTCTCAGAAACAGATGGGCTGAGTCCTCTTTCCAGCTCACCTACTTTAAGCTTTCCGAAATGTGAAACTCGAACAGCGTTGCGAAGGGGCCTCTCTCGGACACCGTGGTGGTCCACCGACGACTCTGTCGGTTTCTTACATAACTTCATCGTTTTTTTTTGCTTCTCTGCCCGTTAACAGCTCACATATATATCTGAAGGTGGGGTATGGGAGGGCATTGTTACCCACTTCTGACCGTTCAACGGAGCTGCGAGATCTGTAGAAATTCCCGTCAAGTCCACCAGGATGAGCGTGCGCAGCTCGTTTCAAGTACTGCTTGTTCGTTGACCTAGCCGATCGACAGGATTTCGACAAGCTCGTGCGCCTCGCTGATAACCTCTATGAACGATATGAAGCGCAAGGAGTTACCTCAGACCTCAGCTTATCCATCGTTAACTACCGCTCCGCGTTGACACTAGCCAGGTCCACCACCGCTTTGTCAAACGACACACGGAGCAAGTTGCTTGGTAATCTCGCCAACGTACTATCTATCCGCTTTCAACAACATGGTGACATGGCTGACCTAGACCACTCGATCGAGTGTCATCTTGCCGCCCTGGACCTTCGCCCTCTTGGGCACCCTGGGCGAGCCAACACCCTGTCCAACTTTGCAACCGCATTGCTTGTTCGATATGGCCAACTTGGCGTGGAGAAGGATATTGAACTGGCGATCGAACACTTCAACACAGCGCTTTCCATGCTCCCTCCTGACGGTCGTCTAATGCCTCTGATGAACTGCGCCAGTGCCCTATTTTCCCGCTTCCAGCACTGCGGAAACGTTTCCGATCTCAACGAGGCAATCCGCCAATATCGTGCCGTACTGGATTCTTCTCCCACAGAGAATAAATCCACCTCCTGTTATAACCTTGCCAACGCCCTCTTATCTCGCTTTAAGCTCGAGAACGACCCCACAGACCTCAAGCTTTGCATCGAATATTCATCTATCGCATTATATAGTATGAGCAAAGGTCACGCGGACCGTTGCCTCGTACTTTCGTGCCTTTCGACGGCACTCATCAAACGCTTTGAATTGCACGGAGACGATGAAGACTTGAACATTGCAGTGAAATACTTGCAATCTGTCCTGGAGCTTCGCTCTCCTGGTGACTCTCGGCAATACACGGCGTTCAACGAGCTGGCAGATGCACTTATGATGCGTTATAAGCTACGATCTGATCTCCCTGATCTTGAGCGAGCGATTCAACATTACCGCACTGCCCTCAATTCCCTTCCCCCTGGTCATAAAGATGAGGGGGTCTTCTTGGATAATCTAGGCAATGCCTTATTCCTCCACTTCTCGAGATTGGGAGGGTTGAACGACCTTGAGGAGGCCATTCAAAAGCTTTTTCTCGCCTTGGAGTCTCACTCCGAGGATTTACCGCGTCGCCTCATCACCCTCGAGGCGTTGGGTATTTGCCTAGATGTTCGCTTCGAGCAACTCGGGAATCCCAATGACTTGCATACCGCAATCGACCTTTACAATGAAGCGCTGATCGACATTTCTCAGTGCCACCCCCATCGTGCGACCATCCTTAATAGTACTGCGACCAGTCTGGAGACGCGTTTCAGACTATACGGTGAAATCATTGATTTGGAGAGGTCCATCGCATATTGTCGCGAGGCTCTCGAGCTGTTACCTCCTAATCACCAAAATCAAGCAGCATTATACCACACACTCGCTTCCTCCCTTTTGCTGCGTTTCGAGGAAAGAGGGAACGAATTTGATCTTGACCAAGCCTACCTCCACTGCAGCATTTCCATGAACACGGAGTATACATCAGATTCGTCACGAGCAGCGTGTAATCTACTGCTCGCCCGCATCTTGAAGGCACGCCTCCTTCCCTGGGGGGATATCAAGGACGTCGAGTCAATATTTCAGCATCTCCGTTTCGCGAAAGACTTTTGCTCTTTGACCCACCCGTTGATTTCGGACGTTTACGCGGAGCTAGCGTCGGCTTACTATCTGCGCTTTCTCGTTGAACAACGACCCTCTGACCTCAAAGAAGCCTTTGGACATCATGAACTCAGTCTCAGCGTTGTCGGCGGCTCTTCGTGGCCTGCGTTTCGCGCATCGCTGCAATGCGTCAAGGACGCAGAGACCTATGGTCACTGCTCAGGCGTCGACATATACCGAAGCGCACTCCGTGTATTCGATCGCCATGTCTTGGCAACGCGCTCTCCTGAGCTCAGGCAATGTTTAGTTAGGAGATATGCTGCCAGCCTGGCGTACGGTGCTGCTTCTTTTGCCCTGCGTTTCCAGGAGCCGATGGAAGCCCTCGAGACTCTCGAAGGGGGACGGTCACTCTTGTGGACCCAACTAGTGCGGGTCATGACGCCCTTGGACGATCTGCGAACCACGGGGCTATATGGGGCATCGCTGGCGGACGACTTTGAGCGCGTCTCCTTCCAGCTTGAACATGTCCATGATGGGGCTTCGAAGTCTTCCAAGGACATCAAACCCTTGTTGAAAGAAAAGGAGACAGTCGTGGACCAGATCAGGCGCATAGAGGGCTTCAAATATTTCCTCAAACCTACGCCGTTATCTGAGCTCGACAAGGCCACAGTAGACGGTCCGGTCATTGTCCTCATTGCTGGTCGGGAAGCTTGCGACGCGCTCGTTTTGCGGTACAATGCGTCCCCCACCCACGTTCCCCTTCCTCGAATGACACCCAGCGATGTGTCGCGGATGGCGACACGTTTTCGAGAGCTCACTACCACGTGCGACGATCAGCGAGAAGCGCTCGAACATCTCTTATCGGACCTCTGGGATTTCGTCGTCTACCCCGTCGTTCAACATCTAGTACCCCGCGTCCCAAGAGGCTCACGCCTGTGGTGGTGCCCCACCGGAAGGTTCACCTCCCTTCCCCTGCATGCTGCGGGACCATACAAGTTGAGCGAACCAGTTCTATCACGAGTATACGTCTCCTCGTACACGCCCACGCTCCAGGCGCTTACGCGCGCCAGAGCTGGGGCAGTTCCCGAATCCCAACGGCCGCGCCGCGGGAGCATCGTCTCCGGCATTCTCAAGAGCAAAAGGTCGAAGCAGATGTTGACCAGCCCGATGATACCGACGATCGTCGCGATAGGCCATACGGTGTCCGCCGAGACGTCAAACCACCTAGACCTGGTACGCAACCGCATACCAGCGGAGGCGCCGTTCAGGCGTATAGAGGGCGAGGAAGTGACGTCGGAAGCCGTCCTGAGCGCAGTTCGAGAGCCGGTGTGGCTCCATCTTGCTTGTCCCGCGTCGCTGGACTGCGCGCTGCCGTTCCAGTCTGGGTTCGGGACGAGAGACGGCACGGTCACGTTGTATGACATCTGCAAGGCACGGCCGCAGGCGGAATTTGCGTTCTTGTCTGGACAGTGCAACAGAGAGGACGATGCTAGGCTGGACGAAGTGATGCATCTCGCTGCTTCGTTACAGTATTCGGGCGTGCGGAGCGTTGTTGGAACGCTTTGGCCCGTCGATGAAGAGGTGATGCGGCGAGTAGCTTCTGCATTCTATGGTGAGATCATCCCAAAGGCAGGAGGGTCGATGCAGCATACGAACGCTGCACGATCGCTCAATGAGGCGCTGAAAATGGTTGAGAAGGAAGTGCCATTGGCACAGAGAATCGCGTTCGTGCACGTGGGCGCTTGAGTTTACCTATCTAAGATTTATGTAGCATGACCCTCCCTTGATCATTACCGGTAGGGCGCCCTAATGCCATGGTGAGCACCGACGGTACATTACCTGGGATACTAGTTACAGATCAATCCTCGATTTCCAAGTCCCCGTATGGCTTGGCCCTGAAGTACGAATCCTCAAAGTGATGAACGCGCACGAAACCGTCCTCTCCGCCGGAAGCGTAACAAGTTCCGGCAGGGTGAACCGCGATGCTAAATTGAACGCTCAATGACCCGTTTCTCGCGTTCAAGAAAACGACCGACGTGTTCACTGGCCCGAAATGGCCCTTCACCCGCCCAACTTCCTCCTCGAACACCTTGTGCCAGAAACGGGTTTCAAACTTGCCCTGCCGCAAGGACGTAGTCGTGACCTGCATCGCCTCTTGTCCTCCCCCTAGAAGAACCTGGGATTTATATTTCGGTTTATGAGGACAGACTGGAACGAATGATGGTCCGTGCTCACGTAGGGTTTGTTTGGTGCAAGTGCCGCGCTATTGAGTGGTGTCTCTGTGGTGTAGGTCTTGAGCACTCGTAGGGTTTTGGTATCGTGTAGCTTGAGGGACACAACAGGCATGAGCAGGAGGGGGCAAACAAACGAATCTGGAGGACTAACTCGTGCGGTCTTATCCTTGCTGCTCGTCACGAAATAAGTCCGATCTAGAGACAGTTGAAGATCGGTAACGGTCTCCATGTGTGCGCGCTCGTTGCTTGCAATCTCCGTCCCGGAGACGACGTCGAAAAGAGAAATCTTGCCGGATTCGTGTCCGGTGAGGACGACGTTGGGCATGTAGGTAAACGCGCACACTGTGGCTTTAGAGCCGATGGGATGGAACATATGTTCAGGCTCGAGCGGCTCTATTGAGAGGGATGGGTTCAGACGTGAGAGAATCGCGTCACAAACGGAGGAAGGGGGGACGCACGGTCCGTCCCATCGCCGTCGCGGTTTATTCTGAAAACGCGGATGATGCCCTGGAATCCCATGCGCTGCTCGGTGATACATACGACCCTCTCGTCGTCGTCGCTGAACACGACCCGTTTCACGGCGGTCGGAAACTCCCAAACGTAGAGACATTTCCCGTTCGAGACGTTCCAGAGGCGAAGCTGGTTGTCCGCCGAGCCGGAGACGAGGAATCTTGATTGCGCTGCGTCGAGTGAGTCTTCGACGGACGGGCAGACGCCAAAAGAGAAGAAATCATGCAGGTTCAGACTCACAGTCGACGTCGATCGTCCACACCGTGCCGTTGTGGCCATCGTATGTCCCGAGCCGTTCGCCGTTATGGGAGAACCAGACGTTGATGATGTGGTCTTTTGAACATGAGAAAAGGAGATCGCCCTCGGTGTTGAATTTTATCTGCGTCAGAGAACGTTCGTGGCCTGATCGAACGATTGAGTGCGCTATCGAGCGATGCATAGAAAGTAGCACCTGCCTTGCAACATAAGGGGCCTCTGGCAAGGCCATGCAGAGTCAGTTAGAGACAGAGGCCGCAAACGAGTGCTCACCATCGCGAGGCGGGACGTCGAGGACAAGTCGAAAAGATTTCGCCTTTCCTTATCGGGCAGTCTGCAGTATCCCGACGACCAACAAGCCAACGATGGGGAAGAATCCTGCAAAAGCTGTACAACCAGAGCCAGACGTTCAAGACGAAGAAAGCGAGGAGGAGAAGGAGGAGGAGGAGGAGGAGGAGGAGGAAGAGGAGGAGGTTGCCCTAGACGATGTCGAGGAAGCCGTTCTCGATGAAGATGCCACACCGAAACGAAAAGTAGAAATCGACAGTGCCGTGAGTAACGCGCCCTCTGGTCCCCCCCGCATGCGATGACCCCCGTCATTTTCAACAGGACGCCCTGCGCCGCATACGCGAGACGATCCAGCTCGACCCTTCATTGCAATGGACGGAGACCCTCGTCGTGCCCTTTCCGGAGACCATCTCCGTCGACGTCGAAGACGACCTGAATCGCGAACTCGCCTTGTGAGCAATGCCCCACCGTCCGATTTTTTCTCCCCTTTTGACAGACCGTTCGCTCGCTTTTTCTAGCTACAAACAAGCCCTGTACTCCGTCGACCGCGCCCGCTCGCTCGCCGCATCCCACTCCCTCCCATTTACGCGTCCCTCGGACTACTTCGCCGAGATGGTCAAGTCCGACGCCCACATGGAACGCATCCGCGCCAACTTGCTCGACGAGCGTGCTGGAATCAAAAAATCGGAAGAAAAGAGAAAGGAACGCGAGGCCAAGAAGTTTGGCAAACGAGTGCAGTTCGAAAAACAGCGCGAACGGGAGAAGGGGAAGAAAGAGATGGAAGAGCGACTGAAATCGCTCAAACGAAGTATGTTGCCATATTTCTGAGAGCATGACGGGTGGCTCACGCTTCCCTTGCCCAGAACGCAAGGGGACCCTCGACAATCCCGAGGCAGACGGGGATGCCTTCGACATCGCCGTCGAGGATGCCATCTCAGATCGTCCTGTAGCCAAACGTCCGAAAGGTAAGGCTGGGCCTGGTAAGCGGGGTGGTCCACCCAGAAGCAAGCACTCAGTTGGAGGGAAACATACGGCGGGTGGTAAACGTACGGCCGGGAGTAAACGTCCAGGAAAGAGCAAAAGAATTGCATCCAGGAGTCGCCGGTGACATCCGTCCTTTTAATCTCTGTATTTCTCTCCTTTTGGGATGGCCAAGACCGAGGTTTCTTCACTCAGTTGACATGGAAGCGTCGAGTCATTGAGCAATGCTGCATACACAGGTAATGTACACAAATGAGACATCGCTCATACTTCGTCGTGGTCTCCGCTGACCACGATTCAGCACATGCAGAGTGTCAACATTACTCACAGCTAACAAGCACATAATTCGCGCTTCATCTGAAGCTTAAGAATACACCCAGGTTATACTCACATCCCAATGTGGATGAATACAATCCGTTGGTCCAAGGGAACACGATCCTTCGTCGCTCTCGTGGCCGCTCGCAACGCCCGTGCAGCACGACAAGGATCGAACACCCCATCCTCACGAACCATAGCACGATAGAACGCCTCTACGACGTTACGCACGCCCGCGAACTGCAGGGCAGCAGCGAGGTGGATCACCTCGTCCGGCGCATCCGTCGCAGGCTTGCACGCCGAGAGGAACGCAAACTCGGTGTCATGTCCGAGCTGACTCTGGAACACGTCAAGCAGCGAGAGGTGCCCGTCGTGCATCGCAAAAGTGGGAGTCGAATGGCCGTTCGGGCACTTGTTCCCCGTGACACGCGAGATGGACAAAAGTGTGCGTGCTCAGGGCCGTCAGAGCCGCTTCTCGCGTAGCAGCCTCGTCTCTGAGCCCGCTACGTTGGACCGAGCCGGGGAGTGGTCGGCGGACCGAGTCGAATTCTTGGCGGACGATGAGCAGCGACTCGCAGCCAGTCGAGTTTGGTTGTCCGATGGACACGAAGCTGGGAACACCCTGGTGTGCATTCCGCTTGTTCTGGTTTCGAATGAGGGCGGAAAGCGTAGGAGTATATGAGGTCTGCCAATCCAGACTCTCCTTTGCGATATGGATGCGCAGCATGGATAGAGAAAGATGTGAATGGATCGGTGGGACACCACAAAATGCGTGAATTCTTCGGGACATGCGGTTTCAGAGTGTGAACCACTTCATCGGCGATAGCGTCCCACAGACGACGCAACAGGGCCGCCAGACTTCTTTCGTCCTTCTCCCTCTCAATGTTACCTGGATTGGTAGGCATTTGGCGTAAAAGGTAGAGAGTAGTCGCTGAAACTCGGAACGAACATGGTGACAATCTCGGAAAAGGTGCCTTCCGCGAAGGCAACATGAATCGGTGTGGCGTGCGCCAGAACGATGACCGCGTCGCACGAGTGTCGACTATTGTCGACCACAGCGTTCCAATCCCTCTGGATCCGCTTCAATCTCTGCCCTTGCTCTCCGTCGTCACCAAGTCTCATAGCGGTCTCCACTGGCGACTGAGATTCTCGAATTCGTCCGCCAGATCCCGACCGCCGGGTCGGCTAGCCCGCAAGTCATCGAGTGGGATTCGCAAAACGCGCCCCGCTAGCAAGTAATGCTCGTTACCAGGAGGACATTTCCTGACGACGATTCGAAATACTTGATGGCAAGGTTGAGGTCATCGAGATCCTCTTTGCGAAGGAACCGAGTGCGTAAGACCTCGGCATATCCCATGCATGCAATGAGATAATCCCTTAGAACTTGCAGAAAGTCGATAACAGCGGCGTACGTTTGAGCTGCGAGATCGATGTCATCGCTGTCGCAGCGCAGCTTGCAACGAAGGCCAAGGATGAACGCAAGGGACCGTCGAGCAGGTATGAGACACCTGTGGGAACAGCTCGCTAGCACCATCCTGAATTGCTGGATAGTGAGATTCAGGTCATCCTCGTCTTGCAACGCTATATCCCTGATTTGGAACCATACTGCATCAACAAGTGTGCGCGTTGAGGGTGAGTCTCCGGCATTATAGCTGGCAGTCTGATATGTTTCGACTGCTAGGTGAAGCTCCGCTGTATCCTTGGAAAGTCTGTAGCGTGCTGAGTACGACGTTGCTCGGATACCCAATAGGACTGGTCGTAGATGATGCATAGGCGGAATCTACTCGAGAACCTTGTCTAGATATTTATCTGTGACCGTCGCTGCCCTGCATCTGCGCGCGCGAGATGAGTGTGTGCTACGAGTGTACATAGTCCACTTCACTGGGGCGAGGTCAAAGGCTAGGCAGTAATGACTTACGGCGAGGTCGAGCGTCGCGTTGTTGGATCGAGTTCCTGTAGGCAAATCGGCGTCTGGAGTGGGTACCTTGCAGCTCTCTTGCAAGCGCCCGAGCCTGAGAGGATCATGAGCATGGTGCCTGCCCCCGTTGACCACCTCTCGATGGGTCCTAGTAGGACGCACACGAGAGCGTCGTAGTGAGTTTTCATCTTATGAACATGTTCAATAATCAACGGGTCTTCTTAACACACCCTGTTCTCCTCTCTGCATTTCCTTTTTTTTGGACAAGCGATTTTATTATGTAGCGACTGACATGTCTAGTCCTACATAATACGCTAAGGCGGGGTCTCTTTACCAGAGCCCCGGTCCGAGGAAAAATGCATTTACGCACCCCCTGGTGT
>JBBPOI010000710.1:0-10266 GCA_038091355.1 Phylloboletellus chloephorus
GTACGGACATTACGAACATTGTAGTACATAGAGGAGGTCGTAGCAAGAGCGTCTAACATGGTCATAGCATCATGTGGGATTAGGTTTGGCACATGACGCCATTCCTTACAGATTCCTCCCTGTATATATACTCTACTACTGTACAGCATTAGTAATGACAGGGTCCAGGGTTGTAAGACCCTGGGTGGAGGGTATGATATCACTATGACATCATGTATGTAAGTTAGAACAGTCCGGACTGCTCTAGATCTAGACACATGTAGGTACATGCTTGGTACATGAGGCATATAGAAGGCGCAGCCAACACATGCCTGATGGATGAGGCGAACATGAGGGAGTAAGCCCCTACATGTGGTAAAGGTAAGGCGTACATGAGGGAGTTAACCCTACATGCACTAACAATGAGGCATGACATCATCAATGATGTCATAAGAAGCCACTCTAAGAATAACAGAGTCCAGATCATCACGTGACCTAGCTCTGGCAAAGATAAAGTCCAGACGTCAATCAATGACATCATAGGTGATTACAAGGAGGGTGTAAGAAGGGGAAGGGATAGGAGTTATCCCCTTCTTATGGTAAGCAACAGGTTATAGGGATAACCCTCCTTGGGAATAGCTAAGTGGTTATATCGAGAATATAACCAAAAGAATAGGAAATCGCTGCTTAGGAGCGCGAGCAACTGTGTAGAAAATACCATTTCTAACAATTACCTCAGCACCCATCCTTACTATGCCAACCGCTGATGATCCATTCAGAATCAAAACCGATGGATCAGGTATAGGCTTAGGAGCTGTATTATCGCAAAAAAAAAAAGGTCTTTGGCACCCGGTTGCTTTCATTTCTCGATCATTATCTGAAGCAGAACAAAACTATCATGCAGCAGATCTTGAGATGGCAGCAATTATGTTTGCTATTGAAGAGTGGCAGCAATACCTATTGGATGCAGATCATCCATTCGAAATCCTCACGGATCATCAAAATCTTACGTTCTTCAGGAAGCCACAAGATCTATCTCGGCAACAAGCGAGATGGCAGCAAACTCTTCAAGAATATCAATTTTCTATCAGTCATCATTCTGGAAAAACCAATCCTGCAGACCCACTGTCCTGGAGGCCAGACTTTGAAAAGGGGGTAGAAAATGATAATAAAAACTGTATACTTTTGCCGGACGAACTATTTGCTTCAATATCGAACATCGAAGCTGCAGTGTGCTCTGTTCAAACAAAGGAACAATCAACGAATGAGGCTGCAGAGCGTCCTACGTCGATCGAATCCTTAGTGGCAAAAGTTCAATACAAACGGGAAGATCTATTGTACATACCAAAAGACGAAAAATTAAGGAAAAAGATTATTGTTCAAAATCATGATCATCCTCTGGCTGGTCACCCTGGAATTCGTCAAACAAAAGATCTGATTATGGCAAAGTACTACTGGCCTACAATTAAAAGGAATGTTCAGAAATACGTTGCAGGATGTAATATGTGTCAGAAAACAAAAGCAACATCCCAAGCAATGAAAACTCCCTTGCAACCAAATGCTATCCCACAAGTGCCATGGGAAATCATTTCAGTTGATATCATTGGGCCATTACCAGAATCCCAAGGAAAAAATGCCATTTTAACGGTAGTTGATCAATTTTCGAAAATGATCCGATTATTCCCAGTTATCACTGAAATCATGGCCAAAGAAGTGGCTGTGATATTTAGAGATCACATATTTAAGCTTCACGGAGTTCCAGAGAAAGTGATCTCAGATAGAGGACCTCAGTTTGTTTCGTCGTTCATGGAAGCCCTATATATGTTGTTGAAAATAAAAGGCAATCCATCGACAGTGTTTCATCCACAAATGGATGGGCAGACTGAGCAGTATAATGCTGTAGTAGAACAATACCTCCGATTGTATACAAATCATCCACAGAATGATTGGGTCGAATGGTTCGCTTTGGCAGAGTTCGCTCATAATCAGAAGCCAACTAGTACTAGTGGATATTCCCCTTTTATGTTAAACTTTGGTCGACAACCAAATATCAGGGGAGAACATCAGAAACAAGTTCGAAACGAAACAACAAAATGAGATCATGCAAGCTACATTCAAGCTGGCAAAAGAGTCTTTGGAAAACGCGGCATTAGATATGTGTTATAAACGACTTTGCATTTCCTAGTCGAACGAACACCCCTCTAGTAAAAACTACAAAAAGAGTTGGATTTGGTTGGGATTGAACGCTCGACCTCATATAATACTTAACTATTACATAAGCATGTCACGTGACCTAACACATGTTTTTAATCTCCGCTTTATTAAATACATGAGGCATACACGCCTTCTTAATTACCGCTTCTATTATGCTTCTATTTTACACACGTTTGACACATGTGTTAATCCTTCACTTCTATTTCCCATGCACAGCTTGGTCCATGTGCAGAGGTCTGGGGTATATAAAGGACCATGTATCATAGTTACTCCCCAGCTTAATCCACTTGTTTGCTTCGGCATCAAGTCCATTGAGTAGTAGCTAGTGTGTGAGTGTGATTTAGATAGTAGTAGTCTTTCAGGGTCCCTTGCTGGCACTTCAGTGTTAGTGACTGATCCTTTCTCTTCCCCTTTCCTCCTTGCCAGCCTGCCTCTTGTTGTAAAAGAGTGCAACTTTGTATACGTCTCTCAGGGTTTAGTGCATCCTCTGAGTCAGATAGTCAAGTCCCTGTGGTATAGTCTAAGGACTTCTAACAATATGAAGAAGTTCTATGATCGGAAAACCAGATCTGCCATAGAGTATAAAAAAGGAGATTTGGTACTATTGAAAGGAACAAACATCTGATCTGATCGGCCTTCAAAGAAGCTGGAAGATAAACGCTATGGTCCTTTTAAAGTCATTGAAAAAGTCGAAACATCGGCGTATAAACTAAAATTGGATCCTAAATGGCGAAACATCCACCCAGTATTCAATGAATGCCTTCTTCATCCATATAAACCCGCAGAATTCCTGTTTCAACAAAAAGAACCACCTTCTCTTCCAGATTTGGTCAATGGTGTGGAGGAACAGGAAATAGAGGAAATATTGGCATCCAGGGAGTGACGTGGGGAAGTCAAATATCTAGTTTCATGGAAAGGATTTCCACCAGAAGAAAACGAGTGGATTCAAGGAAAGAGCAAAATGCCAAAAATGCGATAATTTCCTTCCATCGAAGTCACCCAACAGCTCCCCATCCTCAAAAGAAAATGCAATTGAGGTATAATGCTGAGATAGCTGATCCCCCTTGCAAATGTCCAATATGCCAACAAAGTTCTCTTCCAAAAACCTCAGAATTATTTTCCACGCCTGAATTTCTGGAATTCCGAAAAAATTATGTTAATTCCACATTCGCACAAACTATATATGACGATGCGGACATCGCCCCTTGAAAAGGGGGTAATGTCATGAACGATATCGAATTTTCACACCTTCACAATATCATGGAAACCTTCTCAGTCATTCGGAGGCATTCCATCGTATGACATCATTGCCTCATTGTATCCGTGCGATAAACACATGTGGTATAGTATATAAGTATCCGTAGTACATTCTGTAAATCCTTTAGTCTTGAAATATTCATTTCTGTTCGGAATCATCGTGCTCGCTTTTTGAGTCGATCTTCGGACGGTGCCTGATAGTGTGGCGCTGCTCAGGGCGAGGGTCGGTAATGCACTTGTACGGAACGTATATACTTGCTCATACTGGTCCCTGTCTCTAGGTCAAGAAGTATGCTATCGGCTCTCTTTGGTATGGTGCCCTAGCAACAGCAGCGGTCACATTTGTGGGTCGTTATCCCGTAGGTACTCTCTATCTCTGCCTCGTACGTTTTGACTGGGATTCGTCTAGTGGTTTGGGACATACAACTGCTTCTGTGCGTACCTACCACAGCCCACGACCGTCGTCGAGGAGATCCTTCGCTCAGCATTCATCGGATTCGCAGCATCAGTGATTTTCGATAGCATCTCAAGCGTGCTCAAGACCTCCCGCCAAGTCAATGCGACCCGCATCGGGTATACGGACGCTGCACGTGCAGTTATCGCTGCTGATGGCGTCCAAGGCTTGTTTGGCAGAGACTTGAAGACGCGGATCTCGACGAATGTTCTGCAGAGCATAATGTTTTCGGTACTCGGGAAAGTATTTTTGGGTGTGTGAGTACATGTTCCTCCTTGTGACTTCTGTTTTTTACTTTACCCCTGGGCGCTGACGAGTCTGTCCCGATTGGCAGATAGAACGAGAAGACAAATTCAATCCGATAGCGGCAGGCGTGAGATCACCGCCATCATACTAGGAAGTCTGGAAGTGGATTCGATCACCGGTCATGTTTTTTCTACTAATGCCCATAACTATTGCCCATAAGTTGTGGGTAGTCACACCTCAGCTGGTTTACCCAACCACTGAGTACTTACTCTTCAATAGAAGTCGTTATAACAGATAGTGACAGCCAGCCCATGTTCCGAACTCCATACCTTTCCATCTGGTTCTGGTTTACGTTATAAACCATTTCACTAACTACCGCCACTAGTGCATATGTCTGGGCCAATGGAATATTACTCGGAATGCAAGTTCCGAGTGTGAAGAGGGGGGTTCCGGTGAGTCCATTCTGCGATGGACCGCGAGGGACTTTTCAAAAGTCCTGCTTAGTTCTACTAAGGAAATCACATATCACAGGCTAAATGATACATTCATCCATCACTATGATGTCCACAAATCGGGCTCAGCTAGTGCTTGATAATCCTTGCTCGACAGGCACCAGTGATTTATCCATACACGACAACAGACTGGCCACCCGAGGGGAGCATGACGCAGGTATATATAACGCACGCACAAAAAAGAGCCGGTCAGTCCACTCTCCTTCTGAACATGACCTTGACATTGGAGTTGGCAATGACCGACGTGGTGAAGAACAAACTTGTCGGGCGCTTAGCGTTGTTTTCCAGCTTGACGTCGTATGACACCACGACGTGGGCTAACATGGATTTCAGCTCGTTTGCAGCGAAGAAACGTCCCGGGCTATCGAGCACAGAGGATCAACAGTCGATAATTCACGGAGGGGAAATGGCCCATACCACGCATGTTTACCGAGTCCGAAGGGCAAGTACTCGATCGCAGTCGAGACGTATTGATGTTTCGCGCCGTCTCCGTCGTCCTCGAGGTCAGCAAATCGGAAGGGCTCAAACACGTCAGGATTTTCGTAATGCTCGGCATCACGGTGCAAACAGCGGGCGGCCGCAGAAATCGTCGTTCCTTTGGGTAGGAAAGTTCCATCCGAGAACGTGAAATCCTTCAAAGCCTTGCGCGACATGCTCACTAATGGGCTGAGTAATCAAGGTGGCCCTGCGTATGAGACCAAGACACTCGCCAATTCCTATTCCTTCCATACGTTGCGACTCTCTCAGGAAGCTGTCGACTTTGCGCATTTTACCCAATGCAGCCTTTGACCAACCGTCTGTCTCAATGACGGCCTCGACTTCTTCACGGAGGGGCTGGATGTACTGAGGGTTTGCCGCCAGATAGAAAAGCGCCTGAGTGAAACTCTGCAATGCGATATTTTTTCGACCGGCTCAGGCTGCAACACAAGATTTGAACGTACTTGGGAAGTTGTCTATAGAACAGGTTGATGAGCAAAAAGCATCGGACACAGATCTGAACTTACATGAATAGCAGCAAAGTTGACGGTCAACATGCGAGTTGTCAAGCTCTTTATCGTCAACTCCGGACCCTGTGCCTCGTCCATCAACCATGATAGAAAATCGTTCTATAGAAACGACAGTAAGTGCCTTCTCATCGGCAAACCGAAATCAACGAACAGGCCTGTCAGCCCACTCATTCCCGTACTCTTTCAGATATTTCCGTCGTTCTTCGATAATTGGACCAAGATGCTTCATACCGCGCTGGGTGCTTCGAGCAACGCTCGTAAAGTAACGGGAAGCTAGGCTGTCTGTGGTTGAAAGCTAGTCCTCGGACAGGCAACTGACAGTGTCTTACGGTTTCATAAAATCTGGGAACAGCCCAATTATAGCCCCTCCTTTGACGACGTCATAAGTGAACTGGATGTTGAGTTCGATCCAATCAGGGTTACGGCCTAGCGTGATTGAAGTAAGAAACCGAAAAAGTTATGACCGGGAATGGCATACACAAGGGGAGGCCGACAAATACTCTGTTACTCGTCCTGCAGACGACGTTTCGGACAGCGCTTACCGCGGGCACGCTCTTCCACTCTGGGCACTCTCAGAATCAATGAATGGCAAATGCTAGTGAAAGTACGCCTCACCATTACCTCTGAGATCGAGAACTTCATCAAAGGCCGTGACGAGCTCGTCTCTGATCCCAGAATATAAGACACCAATATTGCGAGTGAGCTGCGAGCGAACAATTGCGACATGATATGGGTTGTGGTGAATCTCGGGTCCCAGCGTGTACTCAGTGAGAATTTGCTGCGGACAACATTCAATGCGAGTCTATTTCACAAGAAACAAGATGACTGCTCACATCATTCGTTGCCTCCATGAAAGAAAGCTCATCGTCGGACGCTTTCCGCACCTCTTCCAGGTGCTCACGACTGCTGAGAACGACTACCCAGCGGTAGAGTTTCGCAACCTTGAATGGCGCACGTTTGTGCTGCAACAGTGTGAGTCGCCGTGCATCGAGAATGCGAAGCAGCGGACTTGCCTTTGCGTACCCTTCGTTTATGACGTCCACGGCATTGGTCACAAACTGGAGACCAGCCCACCACGAGCCAAGCCAGGTACTTGAGCCAACGGTGGGGATTACATCAAGCTTGCGAATCAAACTTAGGTTCAGCAGGCAGTGCTGTGGACCATACTCACGTCGAGCCGATGGGACAGCTTTGCGATGACGACGATGGTGGCGGCAAGGCCAGCGACACCATAGGTGACACCTGAAATATTGGAGGGTAGTGCTAATAGTTGGAACCCCATCGCGAGAGAAGGGAGCATACCCCGCACCCTGGACATTCATTTATAGTCCCTGCATTCCGACGGAGAACAGTGAAACACGTTGCAACGAGGCTGTTGTATATCAAAAAGATGTCGAAGTGCCGATGGGGACTGCTACTAGTACAGTGCTGGGATTCTCGCCCCGAGTGCTCATTGCTCGCTGGAACTGCACAACCTGGAATCAGAACCATCCAGCTTCCAACGGAACAACAGCCACTGCCTCCATGGCGGTACACATTAAATTGGCGTCCGGATCAGGCTGGTTACGGGTGCAAGACTTTGGTCCATTCGGATGGTCACTGCCCAATGGCTGTCAAGCAGACCTGGGGTCGACTTCCATGGCAGCCCCGTCGCGGTGACAATAAATACGACAATCCGTCTGGATGTCGATTTTACCACTGGTCTTGTCAGTTGACATGGACACATGCAGTGCACGCGAACCCGAGGGCAGTGGGGCTACGAGAGCTTGCAGCTTTGTTGCCGCGACGGAAATACTGTTATAGTGAGTATGTACACACCCGATCTTACCCAGGTTGCAAGGCACACGCTCCGCATAACGCCTGAGCCCCATCACGAAATCGATACCTGAGACTTCGCCCTCCCTTCCTCCCGTTTCGCTGCCCGCTCCTTCGCCTGCTCCTGCCTCAACGCTGCCTTGGCCTGTCTTTGCCGTTTCCGCCGGCGGTTCCCGCGCTTGGGCCCGTCAACCACGACAGGCTCCGTCATGCGCTGCTTTCTCTTTGCCAACTGCTCTGCGCGCTGTTTTTCGCGCTTTTTGTCCCGCTTTCGGAGCGTCGAGAAGGACGCTTTGAGAAGGCTGCCGTAGGCGGCGTGGAATCTTGGGAGTTCGGAGGGGGAGACCTAGGGGGGGTTTAAGTCGCGATTGCGAAAAAGTGAGACGTTGACGGTCGGCGGGGAGAGTGAGAGTTTGGATCAGCATGAGCTGGTACGACTGGCAGGGACTCACGTGTGTAGAAAAGCTGACGTTCTTGCCGTTCGTGACACGGATCAGACATGGATACTCCTTCGTGCTGCCCGGGTCCTCATCGTCCATCGTCGCGTCCTCGCCATCACGAGTCACTACAAACACAACGACGAGCCTTTAGAAAAGTACGACGAAGAAAGAGTCCACGCACGTCGTTTGTGTGTGAGCCATATCGTCCCCTTGCCTCTGGTTGACTCAAACAACGCAGCGAGTTGTTTGAGAAACTTGCAGCATCGCATCAATGTTGGATCTTGCGAATACTAGACACCACTCACGACAGCATTATCGACAAGCTGCATGGACCCAGTGCAGCTCCAAGCCAGCCAGCTGACGTAATCCATGGCATTGCTCATCATGACGCCCGGGCAAGGCCAGTATACACAATGGTTCTCTTCCACCAGATGCGTCGACCAGCATGGACCCGTTCCCAACACCCACAGGCGGCGCATCTTTGCTGCTGTCGTTCAGGATGCATGCCAAGTCCATTCTTATCGTCGGAGGTGATGCTCTAGCAGCAAGCAGAGCCTATGCCTCCCTCGAAGCAGACGCGGTCGTCAAGGTCTTCGTGAACGGCGGTCTTGGGGCAGTGTGCAAAGAGCTCAGATGGAGAGCCGAGCACGCTCAGCTCGAGGTGATCGATTGGGGGTTGCTCCCCGTTCCCGAGTCCCCCACACTTCAAGTCGTCGACGCCGCATCGGAGGCGAGCAGGGACATCACAGCGCTGAGTACTTATCTCGTGAATACCCCCGTGTCCCTCGTATGTGTCACCGACACCACCTCACCCTCGCCCTCCGTTTCCACCGCACGTCTTCGCGCGACCCACCTCGCCCGCCTCTGCCGTGCTCGCCGCATCCCCATCAACGTTGCCGACATGCCAGAACTCTGCGACTTCTCCTTCACAGCTACACATCGCTTCGCGGACCCTGCTTCTGCGTCAAAGAGTCCCTTGCAGATCGGCGTAACCACGAATGGAGAAGGGTGTAGACTTGCGGGCAGAGTACGCAGGGACATTGTTGCTGGGTTATCCAAGGACGTCGGGTCCGCCGTGACCAAAGTGGGACAGCTGAGAAAGATGGCAAAGAGATTGGCCCAGGAATACGAATGCCCGGAAGACGACGCGGAAGGCGAAGACAGCAGCGTGACGACTCCAAACCGTCCCGTACCCATCAAAGCACCAGGTAGCGCAGCCTCCGACGAAAGCAATATCGAAGCTGTCAGACGCCACCTGAGGTGGGTCGTCCAGGTCAGCGAGTATTGGCCCATCTCGCGCCTTGCGGCGATGACAAAATCCGAGATGAAAGAGATTCTGAACGGCGAGGTCGCCCACGGAGGGACCATTCTCGCCCTCTCCACCGACGAGAAGAAATCACAGCACGGACTCCACCTTGCCGATCCCCTTCCCAAACAGACCAAAGGCCGCATCCTCCTCGCTGGATCTGGACCTGGCCACCCCTCCCTTCTGACACTCGCGACCCATACGGCACTGACAAAACATGCTGACATCATACTCTCAGACAAGCTTGTTCCACCTCCTGTCCTCGAGCTCATCCCGCCCCACGTCGAGGTGCGTATCGCGCGGAAGTTTCCCGGAAACGCGGACGGTGCACAGATGGAAATGATGGAGGCAGCGGTCGAGGCTGCGAACCGAGGTCAAACCGTCGTAAGGGTACGTGTGATTCTCGCTTCGACTTGCCTTTGATCTGTCACTCTAATATTCCGGCTTCCGATCTCGATCCGTCCTCGATTCGGTGTGCTATCCAGCTCAAACAAGGCGACCCCATAGTGTACGCTCGCGCCGGCGAAGAGCTTTCCTACTTCCGTGCACACGGTTACGCCCCGCTCGTTCTGCCGGGGCTCTCATCGGTGCTCGCCGCACCCGCATGTGCCGGGATCCCAGTTACACACCGTGGCGTTGCCGAGTCCTTCGTCGTATGCACAGGCGTCGGGAGACAGGGCAAGGAGGTCGCGCTCCCCGGATACGACCGCGCGCGCACCGTGCTCGTGCTCATGGGCGTCGCGCGGCTGGGCGAGGTCGTGCGCGCGCTGGTTGCAACAGCATACGGGGGACGGCGTGACGGCCCTGCCTACCCGCCGTACATCCCGATCGCGATAGTCGAGCGCGGTTCGATGCCAGACCAGAGGGTGGTCGTGTCGACGCTCGAGGACGTGGAGAGTGCGCTGGCGAGCGTGGGGGAACAGCGGCCGCCGGGGATGATCGTGATTGGGTGGGCTGTGCTGGCGTTTGGACGACGGGGCGGGGAGGGTGGAGATGCAGGAGAGGGGGTGCTCGAGGACGGCGAGCTGGAGGGGCG